>PVKM010005359.1:0-48143 GCA_004027735.1 Carollia perspicillata | reverse complement strand
TTTGCTGTTTCATTGTGAAGAGAACTGGAGCCATAGTCAATCCTTGCATTCTTGAGGACCCTGAACACCTTGATTTGGTCTGCCTGCATGGAATAATACTAGTTCATTTTATTTTATCTATATGCATAAAACATTTAAAATTCAGTTTTCAAATCTATGTGAACATCATTATGTAAAAGTAACTTGAACATTGTTTTCATGGAGTAAAGAGCAATATAGTGTATCTTTATTTTTGGCCCCAAAGTTGAAGTGAATGAGAAGTGTTTTAACAAAGTAGATTTATTGGCAAGCCAAGAAGAGATGGGGTGTGCTATCTATGTAGGAATTTACTAAAGATAGTGACTTTTGTAACTTGAGAAGTGAAGCCTTCCAGAGATGTACAGAATTAATCTTACCTTTTGAATTAATTTAGTGGAAAGGGGTTTTGTTTGTTTAAAACCCAGGTGAAGTTTGATACTCTTGTCTGAAGTCCACTTGGCCTTATTGTGTTCGACATCATCGGGAGTGCAGTGCAACCTTAGACAGCGTGTCTCCCGTGCTTTCAGACAATTAAGATGGGTCAGTGAGAAGATAAAAATTTAATTTCTTTTAAATAGTGGAACTTGAGAAAACTATAAAGTGCTTACCCAAACGGAGATATTTCCATGAATTTGTAGCTAAGTAATTTAGAATAGATTGGTTTATTTCTAAATGTAAACTAATAACCCCACCAAGATATACTCAGGAAGTAGGAAGTCTTTAGAAAATAATGAAGAATCACACACCAGGCCCACAGACAATAGGCAGCGAAAACAGACAGTGGGAAGGCAAGGGGGTGGAGCTGACCTCAGTCGTGGTGGGGAGTGGAGGAGATCCGAGCATCACGCGCACTCGGGGAAACCCTGTAGGAACAGCAGTTCATGCTAAGGCCGCCCGACTGGAACCGTTTCTCTTAATATTATCGTATCCCACTTACACTACCTGCCCACTGTCTCAAAAGAACTTTGGTGGCACAATTTGGGTTCAGCTCACACGATATTCATTTATCTTTCTGAGCCATATTCATTTCACAGTGGTGATACAACTGATTACAGAATCAGTTAATTTGAAAGAGATACAGCATAAGTACTGTGAATCATGGAATGCATTTACTACATTTTTTTAGATTCTCATGTCCCTTTGCCATGGTCCTATGAGAGATTTAAGCAGTAATATAATTTTGATTTCTTTTTCCCACATTCCTTGCTCATGAGAAGACGACCTTCCATTTATTTTCTTTATTTAGTAAAATCTGATGTTTTTAAGAAGTCAGTGGTTCACTCAGAGATAATTTATTGAGCACCTATAAGTGTCCAGCACTGAATTAGGTATTAATCTGACATTATTTACATTTCTTTCAAATTATTTCACTTACTGGTTAAAAAAATGTATTAGTGTAAACTAGAATGCTTATATTAATATGAACTGACAATCTCTGTTGTCCCCACACTCTCCACTCTTCTGATTTTTAAAGGCACCGCTATAGAATTACAATTGGTAGACCCCTCAGTACCGGCCAAACTCATGGGTTGGTGATACTTCAGAATAATGTTGGCTTCTAGTGAACAGAATAGATTTGTGTAGAAATAGAACCAGAGTTGGGATTTAATTTTCCCCTAAAGATCTGCTTTAAAAATTTGCCTGAGGCCCACTCTGCCCTTTCCCCCAGGTCATCCCAGAATTATCACTTTTTTCTGCCTGGGATTCATAAAAGCAGGAAGGGCAAACTTGGTCTGTTTCACAGTATAACTATTTTTACCTTATCTTTTACTTTCCATGTAAAATTCTTTTTCCCTCTTATGCTAACTAACTCCCTTGCATAGACAGGACAAGCGGAGTGAAGGTGAAGGTGTATTCAAGGGCAGCACTAAAGTCCTTCATTTGTTCTTGGCCACAAACTTTTTTTTTTTTCATGAAATTACAAGTTTATATTAACTACTCAACTTTCAAACTTCAGTGGAGAAGCTCATCTTTATTCTTAAGTGGTACGATCAGTCAATTAAGTTTGTATTATGCATCCTGTCTTAATATTTCTCTTCCCTTTGCTTCTCCCCAGCCCTGGAGATCAGTCTCTCTGCATGTGTCAAAGTTCCTTTTCTCTCCTCGTATTTCACTCTTCCAGGATCTGTAAACTGTCCAAGTTCTCATAGCTCACTCAAAAATGGATCGAGTCCAGAGGGACCAGTGCCGACTTCTCATTAATCTATCAGAGTTTCAAATTCACAGGCTTGCACCAAGAGAAGTGGGAGAGGAGGGGAAAAGTGAGGTCTCATCTCCAGGAGGGGAAGGCCCTGCCTCTGTTTCTGTGGCGGGATTTGTTACCTTCAAGTGCGCTCTCTCGGAGGTGACTTCTGAGCCTGGTGGTATGGGGATGATGAGTCAGCTGGCGTCCAGAGGAGTGAGACAAGAGTTTGGCCAAGACCCTGTGATTCAACTTTGTGGTCCAGGAAGAATATGTAAATGAACTGAGTTCCCAGGCATTTCAGCCCTAGAGGAAGAGGATTAGGGGAATCCAAGAGTCTTGACCTTACTGTGTGGCTGAATTATAACTAGAGCCTGTTTTAACTAGCACAGCTTGAGGTTCATACTTGAAGCAAAGCTTAAATCAAAATACTCTCAACTCTTACCCCAGTCTGGTGGGAAATTTATTAAATGTTAAAGTCTAATCTGAAAGCAAACATAGCTTTAAATAAAACTATGCCATGTCATTTAATAGTGTTTATAACTTGAGTGACGAGTGTCTGGGCCTAATAACCCAGATATGTAGAAGGAATCCCACGGCCCTCCTTTTCAATCTGGACCTGTCTGGAAGCGTTTATTTGTACTGAGTTTTCCAGTCTGAAAGTCTGTGTCATTGTTTAGATTCTGTCTGAATAAACAGGCAGAATGATAAACTTCCTCTTCAGGTGAGGTTTATATCTTTTGAACCAGACCATAGCCTCTAAGCAATGGCTTTCCGGTCCAGAGGCTGCATAATCAGTTTTGCAAATACATATAGGAGGCCCTCCTGTATGCCCAGACCAGTACTGTGTACCTGCAGGCATAATGATAATGATGATGATATACAGCCCTTAGGAAGTTGTAGTCATTTTGGGAAAGTGAATCTGACATACATGAAATAAGGTGCTCATTTAGGAAAATCTTAAAGTAAATATAATCAAATGTCATGACCGTTAAATCTCAAATTCAGCTCAAGCAGATAGTATGCACTTGGTAATCGGGAAGAAGAACGTACGATTGGCTTTAGTTATAGGGGGAGAGTTGGATGACATAAGTTGGACTTGAGATGCTTTGTGCAGAATGGGTTCAAGTTTGGGTGCCAAATTGTAACAGTAACTTTAAAAATTAGCATAGAGCTTCCCACCGGACTCGTAGCCTTAGGCAGGGGCCTGGGCTGACTGTCCCCAAGCTCCTCAGTGCCCCCCAGAACCCTTGTCTTATGTCCCCATTGCGCTGTGCAGACACGGTCACTTTCTCTTTGTGCGTGGCGTGAATAGCAGCGGGGCAGCATGAAAGTAGTAGAGAGAGGGGTTTGGGATGGCGAAGAGTCTGCAGACCAGGTCCCATGGGGCGTAGTTGAAGGGTGGCAGCAAATGGGCTTGGGGCTGAGAAGATGAAGGGACAAACAGAATAGAGAGTTTTCAAATATTGCAAAGCCCATTTTTGTATTTATGCGAACTTTATTCATTGATATTTATGGTATTAGAAATTAAAATGGAGAATTAAAAAATATTTAATAATTACTTTAGAAACAACAATAACAAATCCATTAATATTATATGTTAAACTAAATAACATACTTTATAAATATATTTTCAAAAGACTGTAGAGTAGCATTGTTTTTTTTCAAATCTCTAATATTAATATCTGGTATAATAGAATTTGTTGGATCCTCATCTAGTTCTGCATTCGATCTGTTGTAATATGTTGTTTTGGTGGAGCCACATGAAAAAAAGAAAATCTAGTCTTTATCTGGAAAGATCTATCTATCATACAGATTATATATCATCTGGAGTTTAATCGTTTTTAATACCCTTTGTAATAATTGTGTGTATTCTTTGCAAAGACCATTTTGTTACAGAAGAAGTTGATTTGGTACAGATCAGTCTAGGGTGCCGTCCTAGGCCTGTTGGGTGGGCGGGCTAGTGAGCATACAGCTAAGGATTCAGCTAAGGATTCAGAACTCAGATAGGAGTTTTCTCACAATTAAAATGCCTGACAGCACTGGTTTTCAGAGCAGTGACTTCCTCACCCCTAAAAATGTGACGGAGAACCTGGGTGTCTATAGTGCTGGCTCTGTGGGGAGAGTGGCAGGGTTGGACTAGGCGGGCTCTTCTCAGGGTTCTTGTCAACTCCAGTGTCTCCACCGCTGGGTGTGTGTTTAGAGCCCAGGCAAGAAGAAATATAGCGGCTTTCTAGTCAGAGATAACCACTGCACGGACAGCACATTAGGGGACGATGAGGAGAACTGGAAACGTCTCTGTGTCAGGTGTATGGTGAGGAATGACAAAAGCAGGAGGTGGATGAGGAGATCTCCGAATATTCTGATAGGCAAGGCGGAACCACCTTACTTCCTGTCCTGGGGCAGACTATGATAAGATCAGTGTTTGGGGAAGCTTTCTTTACCTCCTGTGCTAGACAGGTGTAGGACAAAGGGAGTTAGATAGATAGATAGATTGGTTGATGGATCCATCAATGGATAGATAGTTTCCAGGCAGGGAGACCATTTAGAAACTTTCTCAGGTTCTCCTGTAGCTTCCTTGCTGTGGTGGGGGGGAATGGAAACAGAAAAGGGGGCAAAATCAGAATTTAACGGAAGGACTAATATGAATGTAGTTCTGAAATACCTCTGAAATTGTCATGTGGTTACTTTTTTAGATCAGTAGACCACAATAAAGTATTTGCATTTTGGTCTACCCTTCCAGCTGACCAGCGTGACCTCAGATGAGTCATTAAAATTCCTCCTATTCTAATTTCCTAGCTGTGTCATCTCAGTAGGAGAGAATGTTTATAAAACATTCTGTGTCCTGGACGAAAGGTGCCTTGGTATAGTAGTATCATACTATAATTATTTTGTTATTGTGCTTATTGCTCTCAGTTAACAGTGATGATGTGATTTTATATTTTTTTCTGTAGGGTTGTTTTTGTCTTCCAGCAGGATTCTGAAAGTACCTTTCCTGTAAAATGTTCTTTGAAACACTGGCAGGTCTTTCAAATATTTGTTTTAGTATCGGTCCATTGAGGGAAAGGGAAAAATGTATAATACTCAAGATTATCACTCCTATGTCTGCCTCATTCTAATATCTTGAATATATAGAAAATACTTTGTCCTCGTTTATTTACAAGAAGCTACAATGATTAGATTGGTGCTGTCCTAGGTTACTGATTTTTTTTTTTCCTGTGGAATTCTCTGAACAGGGCTTTCCTGAAAAGAATACATTAAGACTGTCAGAATGATTCTTTTCAGCAGACTAGGCTTTGCAGATGGCCTTTGTTGAGGG
The DNA here is from genome assembly GCA_004027735.1 of Carollia perspicillata. Classification (NCBI taxonomy): domain Eukaryota; kingdom Metazoa; phylum Chordata; class Mammalia; order Chiroptera; family Phyllostomidae; genus Carollia; species Carollia perspicillata. Next base: position 42,624 of record PVKM010005359.1, on the reverse strand, counting down.
GGAAAAAATGCATGATTCTCAAAGTCCTTCTGATCTTCAGGAAAACTGAAAATATCAAATATTATTCTATCATTTGAACTTCCCTACAAGAAAATCCCAGAAAATTTTATTTTCTGGACTCAGATAGATAATTCAGAGCTCACAGTATTTTAAAACACGAGAATAGAAATGCGTTGAAGAAAAAGGATCTTTTAACATATGCATTTACTGAAAGGAAGACTTCCTCGGTCTTTGAGAGGCAGGAATCGTGGGGCCCCTTTCTTTCTTCCATTTATTAGTTTTTGCACCCGAACATTTCCCTGGGTGAAGTGATGTGTCTGGCATAATTATCCTGGGACATAATTACTGAATGGGTGTCAGTCAGTAAGACATGGTTCAGATATTTATTGAGCTGGTTGGCAGTGTCATGAACAAGATCGTGCCTTTTCAGGGTTGCAAAAACAACTCCAGTGCACTGGAAAAAGAAGAAAGAAGGACCTTCCCCAAGAAGACTTGGTTCAGAAATCTGTGTCATGCTTGCACCCACAAACAGTGCTTGAGCGAGAGAGGACTCACTTTGATTTTTAGGGGCTTAGAAAATGTGCTTCCCTGTGTACCCAAAGCCACAGACCTGCTGTTAATAGGATATGTACCTGGAGTTTTTCTGGTGGCAAAATTTGTAAAACCCAACAGTAGTTTCTTTGGGAAGTTGGAGTTTGGATTATGGTGTCTAGCATGGGGCCACAGGTTGACGAGCCTTCTTAATGATAATGTCTTTGGTGTTGATGACGGTTGAAAATGGGGGTGGAGAGAGGAGCAGAGGGGTCTGTTTACCGTGATAGAAGGAGAGCTCATGTCAGGGGAGGAAAAAAAAAAGATGGGCAGGTCGAAGTCGTATTTTGGCAGATGCTGCTGCTATTCTTAAGAAAAAGAAAAAATGGCTCAAATTATCTTCCAGGAGTGTCCTGGCCCTCTGCTAGGAAACTGGTTCCTGGTCTGAAGGTATCTGAGATGTTCACTGTGATTACAGTGCAAAAGCTCATTTGTGGCTGGATTCTTTTTTGGCTCTGCGTCCTCCTGCCCTGCTTTATCTTTTATTTCAGTCCTCCCTTCCCCCGCTTCCTTTTCTCCCTCTCTCCCTTTCTGTTTTCCTCAACTACTCATTTAGTGCTTGTTTCTCTTCTAGGCTGTAAAGATCTCACTCTTGTCCTTTTCATATTTGGAGACCATTTCAGACAAGGTGGGAGTCCTTCAAATCAGCCTTTGCAGATGGGGGAAGGTGAGGCTTGCTTATTATGTACAGAAAATATGACACTTTCAAATGTGCTTATTGCATTTTCCTACACACACAGTGGAAAAGCATGCAAAAAAAACCCCCCAAAACCCATTCTGTCTATAGGATGTGCCTATGCTTTAGAAGTATTGCAGTTTATTATTATTGTTTAAAATCTATTCATGTAAAGCTTTTTCTTTTATTAAGAACATTTCTCTATTTGGAAAAAGATGGAGAATAGGACCCAGTATGCAATTGTTATATTGTTGAATTATTCTTGAATTAGCAGGAAAAATGAAGAAAAACTTCTCAGATAATATATTACAGCTGAACTGAAGGTTTATTGTACACAAATGTGCTTGTGAAAAGTTACAGTAATTTAGAATTGAAAAACCTGTATGTTGCTAATTCTGGTTTTTGCAGGAAAAAGGGATTTATAACAGAAGGAAGGAAAGATATACAAGGTAAAACTATACCTTACTGTAGTTTTAAAAATTTACATGTAAAAATTACTGTGATTTTAGGCCTTATTTTAAGCGTATTCTTTTTCATTTGGTTCATGGAGTTCTGTTCAGCGAGGCCTTTCACTTTGTGTGTTGATCAATAAGCACACTGTTTTCCAGAGTGAAGGCCTCCAACCTGATTTTTGTCTTTGTCCCCAGTTGTAGGCTTTCTTGGACAGTTTTGACTTTGTCCTACACGACGGATGTCTGTGGGGCTCTTGTAGCCAGAGGTAGAGAACATCACCCCATGCAGCTTCCTCGCCGCCTAGGCCGATGGCTTTCTTCATTCAGTCCAGCCCATGTGCTCCCAGCAGGAGGCTGTGTGCCCTTTGCATCTGCAGTGGCCCAGTGACTCTAGTCAAAGGTGTCCCTCCTCAAATCTGGTGTTGCTTCAGGGTTAAAGTGGCTGTCCACCCCAGCTTGCCCAGGTCACTCCCTCTGCACCCTGGCTGTCCCAGTATAATCATTTGAAACACTTCTTCCATTCTCTGGGTTTATTCTTGAGGCACCTCAGGTATCAACAGAGAGGCCAGGTTCAAACTGGGTTTTACTTTATACCCAATAATGTTGTATTGGGGAAGAGGAACCATGATAGCAACTTATATAACACTGGGTCTCTATCGATGAGTTTCTATCTGGGAAGTGGATAGCAATGAGTCATTTAATCGATATTCATTCATCACCTACTTTGTGTCACATACAGTTCTATGTATTGTGAATATGAAAGTAAAGAAAACAAAGTCACTGCCCTTGAGAAGCTTCTGTTTTGCCAGAGGAGACTGGCAGTGATGAAAAAAGGGATATAATTTAATGTCAGGTATTAGTAATTGCTGTAAAGAAATAAAGCAGAATGTGGCGCTGGAGATATTGCCAGAAGTACTGTTGCTGTAGCCAGGATGTCAGAGACAGCTTCAGGGGGAGTGACACATGAACTGTCCTCATAGTCATCTTGGACAGAGCCTGCACCACAGCGAAGCCCTCCCTGAATCACCCCAGGTGCTCCCGGCATGCCCTGAAAGCTTGCCAGGGAGAGGACGGTGATTAGCAAATTGCTGTGGAGAACTGGTTTGTGTGTGGTCTTCGACTCCTGTGAACTTGCTTTCCTCATCGATCACCAGTCCCAACAATCCCACGCCATAATTTTCTACTTGGTGTATTACCCACATTGCATTTCCATTTAGTTTCAAAGTTCTAAGAGGTCTGGAAAGAGGTGGGCGTTTTTGAACATGTAGCAGCACTACATGTTTCCCGAGGCTGTTTCCTGTCAGTTGTGTGGCTCTGTAGTGAGGCATTCTGGGAAGTTCTTCCTGTGCCCCAAGTCTTTGGAGCTTCCTGACATCTGAGGAGATTGCAACATTTCCTGAATCTTAGAGAGAAGGGAAATGGGCTCCTATATCCAAAACCTTCAGACGTAAGTGTTTGCCAAGTGCCTCGCAATCTGCCTTTCCATAATTCTCTCATTATGTCTGCGATAGGGTTTATCATGCCGGTACAGTACCTTACTGAATCAATTTTGGGACAGATGGAGTTGGCAGAATGGAGAAGAGCGGGAAATGACATTGAGCTGTGAGCTCTTCGCGGGGATGCTCTGTCTGTGGGGACAAGCTTGTGACTGGCACCACAGTGCTGGCTTTCAATAAAAGTTGTGGCATCGATGAACTTATACAAGGTGGAGGTGAGCTGCTGTTTATTTGAGAAGTTTTAAAGATTTTATTTTAAATCAAATAAAAAGATTTTATTTAAAATTATTTTAAATCAAGAGATCCTGTTGTTGAAGAGGTATACTATTTCCAAACCTTTTGCAGGGTGAATTTTCTTGACCTGGGTTTCATCATGAATTTTAAAGAAATGGCATTAAAATTTTTAAAAGGCTTTATTTATTTAGTTTTAGAGAGAGGGAAAGGGAGGGAGAAAGAGAAGGAGAGAAACAGCAATACGCAAGAGATACATTGGATTGGTTGCCTCTCTTGTGCGCCCCCAACCGGGGACCTGGCCTGCAACCCAGGCATGTGCCCTGACCAGGAATCGAACCGGTGACCTTTCAGTTCACAGGCCAATGCTCAATTCACTGAGCCATACCAGGGAGGGCAAAAAAATTTTTTAGTAGATGAAGAAAGCATGATTGCCCTGGCTGGTGTGGTTGGCTCAGTGGATTGAGTGCCAATTTGTGAACCAAAGGGTTGTCGGTTTGATTCCCAGTCAGGGCGCATGCCTGGGCTGTGGGCCAGGTCCCCAGTAGGGGGCACATGAGAGGCAACCACACAGTGATGTTTCTCTCCCTCTCCTTCCTCTCTTCCCCTCTGTCTAAAAATAAACAAATAAATCTTAAAAAAAAAAAAGAAAGCATGAGTGGTGAGGTGCCCGTTATATTGTGGGTCAGGGTTTGAATTGCTTACAGTATCTTGGATGCTGTAGCTCATGGCTGGTTGGTCTGTCCCTACGTCCATTTGTCCACCCATCCACCTATTCGTGTTTGTCATGTGGGAAGACATTTTATTACTTACCAGCAGCGTGGTCATTTATCTCACATGGACTCAGTTTTCTTATCTATAGAATAATGGGTTTTGTCTAAAATATACTTTGTAAATTCTGGATTCTTGAGATACTCACAGTTTGCTTGTCTAAGACATTGGAAAGAATACAGACTTGAGTTAAACATGGCTCCTGTCTCCAAACAGCACGCGGTCTGGCGGGTGTACTGGCATACAGAGGGCCAGCAATAACGCGACTGGAAGTGACCGGGAACTACGCACAGCTGCAGTGAAATTGGACGGGGATTTAGAGAAGGGGAGGTTAGTTTTAGCTGCAGCGTTAAGGAAGTTTTGGGGATCGGGAGAAGGTGGCATTTAATTGGAGTGGAGGGAAGTAACATACTACATTGATGAGTATCGGTTATCATCCTTGTCTCATTTAAAGTTCACAACTGTGAGATAGGTTTTATTATCTCCATTTAGCAAATGACGAAACTGAGGCAGAGAATGAGATTAAGTAAGTTATCCAAAGTCATCTGGCTGTTACTGGTAATCGGCAGAACTGTGGTTCAGGAGGAGGTCTGTTAACCCCACTTTATCCTTATGTGTTAAAGGTTGAGTCAGTAAAGAGATGAGGACACCTCAGATGAGTCAAGACCATCCACACTGGCTGGCCGGGTGCCAGGTGCCCACCTCCTTGAGCAACAGCAGGGGCGTCAGGGGGCCTGGAACTCTGCACCCAGCGATAACACGTGGTAGAAACAGAGCCTGGCAAGGCAGCCTGGGGTTTGAAAGGAGAGGCTGTCCGAGCTTGGTTACAGGGTCTGGCCATTGTGAGGCCCAAATGGAAATTTTGTGCAGGAACGGCCATGATCAGAGGAGTACATTTCAGGATGTTTATGACTGTAAGGCCTTCTTCTGATTCTAAAGTACTTTCATGTAATTCAGCAATTTGGTGTGATGCTGAGAAAACTCCTCCCCAGTGTCTGCTGCGGTCAAAGCCTCTGAGAGTTTCATCCAGGCTTTTGTACTAAATAGCACCCGGCCCTGGCTCCACTGTCCTGCCATTCTGAACATCAGCATTAAAAAAAAAAAACCCTGCTCAGTTCTCAGGACTTTGAGAAGAAAATGCCTTAATCTTCCCCCTCTTTCCTGTCCTCTCTATTTTAACCTGTTTTCTGCTGTTTCAAGACGTACTGCTCAATAAACAAATAATTAGCCCTCCTTTGGCTTTGCTAGTGAACAGTATACCATAATGTTTAGATTAAAACAGTATAGCAGCTACACTAGAAAAATACATCCCAGTTACATGATGAATTCCTCATTTTCCTTTTTATTCGTGGTGTCCTGGGGTGGCCTACTGGAGGAAAAAAAAATACTATTTGATTCTCCCTGGGTGGTCAGACAGGACTTGTAAAGACTCTTGTTTGTTTTGTGTTGAGCCTTCAAAGGCACACAGGCTTCCCTACATAAAGATGTACTAAAAAAATAGGGATTTTTTTTGAAGTTGCTATGTTTAAAGGGAAATTCAGAGCAACCATCTTCCTTAGAACTAGGAGCTAATGTGATCGAGGGCCCCTTTTCACCAGGCGGCTTTGTTGTTTCTATCTCTGGTCATTACCGTCGGTCCTGTGGGGAAATTGTGTTATAAAAACCATCTCCACCTGTTTTATTTTTAACCATCACACACCATGTACTTGAATTTCTAAAACCACATTTATTATTGTGCATGTTTAGATTTTTTAAGAGCTAAGAAATCTGAGTGGAGGTGAGGAGTGAGGGAGAGGGGAGAGAGAGAGGGAGGGAGGGAGGGAGAGGGACAGAGAGAGAGAGAAATATTCAGGATACTCTGGAGGTATGTGCTCTCCAGAAACATGTTCCAGGCCACGTGTTCAGCACATTCCAATTAGTAAGGCCCTCCTGCTGTGGTGTGGGAGAAAAGTTTGGATTGGGGTTCGGGCTGGCTAAATGTAGGCTACTCTTTAATGCAGTCTTTCCAGAATCCCCTCATTAGCACCTGCAAGTCAGCTGGTGCCCTGTGCACGGTCGGGTCGGTCGGTATCTCTGCCGCTCGAAGTGTGTGTCAGCCATTTTGTTTACCCATGCTTATTTTCTCCATTTCGTAAAATTAATTGCACTTAATGGGGGAGGTTGATAGTGCTGAATTATTTTAAGCCTGGAGGGAGCCGAGCAGCTGTGTCCTGGATCAGACCACTGATCTATCTAATAGGCTGTCTTGCCTCCTGATTCACGGGACGAAATGTGCGTAGCCAATTATGTGAATTCCTATGTGAGAGAAAAATGACCTTGAGCCCCCGTGAGCCAGACAGTTGCTTGATGCGGTGTGTGCACCGGGGCTGCTTCACTGTCTTGGCCCAACAGGAATGTAGTGTAGTGCTAATCCCTAGAAAATGACTAGCCCTTAAAAAAAGAAATGGCCACCGTGTGAAGTAGGTGACTCTTTCACAACTTGCCAGGAACTTTGCTTTTGGAACCAGGTGCTTAGAAAATCAGTGTTTTGGGGTTTAGCCTCCAGAGATTTTAAGAGAGAGCAAAATCTCCAAGCTTCTTCCATATGTTCAGATGGAACATGTTGTTATAGACTTTTTTTTAAAAGTGAAAACTATTAGAGAAAGGCAAATATAAATTTTTTGAATAAAAAATTAGAAGAAGTGTACATTGAACATGATCTAAGACTTTGTCTTTACTCTTTGTGGGTCATGTTTTGCTTAGACAGGAAAAAATTAGAAGTGTTATAAGTTAACTTTACTGGGTATTCTATTGGAAGTTTTTATATAATCAAAAACATCTCATAAAATATCAGATCTTTTTAAAAGATAAGTTGGGACACAGAAAACAAATAACTTTTAACACACTCTTGAAGTCAAAGCTCATGGTTTTCATGTGACTCTACCAGCAACAGGACTGCACTGAGTAAATCACCCATGGTGTGTAGCACAGTGATTTTCAACTGATGTGCTGCAAGAATGTTTAACATATGCAATGCCCGACTTCTTAGTCAGAGGCACTGATTTCTTTCCCCTACACTGTCAAATAAAAAAACTGTAACAGCCAACACAACGAGAGCTGTCTGGTGTGAATGAAACAAAATTATACCAATTTTTTGGTTAGATGAACAAAACAAAATTTTTTGGGGGTGCCATAGAATTTTAGCAATTAGTTTATGTGTACCACTAGATGAACAAGGTTGAAATTGCTGGTATAGTGGGAAGAACTTCTCCCTTAGGATCAGCGAGCTCCTGGTTTTGATCTATGGCTCTGCTCCTGCCAGTTCTGTGACCTTGGGCAAGTAATTGCATACTCTTAGCCACAGGCTCTCTGTTCATAGTCTTCTGTTGCTTCAACACTAACCTTACAAACCCCGTTTTAGAGATTAAATAAAATAAGCTACAGAAATAATTGTGTAGGGTCTAGGATATATATTCGTGGTCGTTCTCTTTCTTTTCTTCTGATTACATCCTAGGGTCAGTATTTTTTGAAATGTAATGTACTGTTAGCTTTGGGAATCACTGTGGAGAACACCTAAAATACTTCATTCTCCAGATAATGAAGTCTAGACCCAGAAAGGGAGAATGTCGTGCTTTCACTGCCTTCGAATAGGAGTAGCAGAGCTGGCCCTAAAACCATGTGTCTCTAGATGCTTCCAGTTTTCTCCAGGAAGGAGGACGGCTTACCATTCTGAACGGAGTCCCTGACGTGACTCCAGAGCGGTCAGCCCCACGGCTAATCTTAATAAACAAACAGCTTTCCAAAATTGCCTGTAGGTAGACAGAGATGTGTACTAAAACCTTACTCTGCTGTTTCCTTCTGTACATTCTTGCAACTTTTGACTCAGTTTCCCTTTCTCTCCTAGTACTCTCAGGAGCCTTCAGAAGCGCCAACAGCCACATGTTCAGGTAAGAGACTTTCTGGATAAAGAAGATTTCCAGATAAAGGATTGCACTGATTCCTTTTGGTTACAGCCTGGTGCTTGCTCTTTGCTGGGATGCCCCAAGATCCTAATGGTCACTGTTCTCCTGGTTCCTCTCTCCTTGCCCGTGTAGGGGGAGGCTGGGTGCATGACAAATGTCAACTCTGTCCTGTTAGAATTTTTTTCAATGCATATCTCTTAAAGATAAGAGCTCATGGTTTTTTGAAACATAAATACTATTTTCACACCTAAAACAATAGTTAACTATAATGCCTTCAAATCAAATATCCAGTCTATATTTACTAACTTCTATTTGAGGGATGGATACTGGAAAAACAGATCTCTTAGGGATGCAATCTACCACATGATGACTGTGGGTATACTGCTGAGCTGTATGGTGTATTTGAACATTGTTAAGAGAGTAGATCCCAAGAGTTCTTATCACAAGGAAAAAACGTTTGTTTTCCTCTTTTTTTCCCTTTTTGTACCTATATGAGATGACAGATGTTAACTTACTGTAGTAATCATTTTACAATGCATATAAGTCATTATGTTGTATACTTCAAGTTTATACAGTGCTGTATGATCATTATATCTCAATAAAATTGGGGGGGGATAAAAACAAATTTCTGTTTGGTATTTCCAGTATTTGAAGGTGCCAGAAGTATAGTCTAGAGCATTGATTCTTAGGTGTGGTCCTGACATCAGTACCATCAGCATCTTCTGGAAACGTGTTAGAAATGCAAATAGCCGGACCCCATCCCTGATGGACTGAATCAGAGACTCAAGGGTGAGGAGTTTTAACAAGCCTTCCAGGTGATTCTAATGCATAGGAGGGTTAAGGAACCACTGTTCTAAAAGAGACCCATATTTTATGCTCATTGCACACCCTGTTTCACACCTGTCTTTGTGTTAAACACGGCAACATATCCCGAGACACTCAAAATACTTACACCTGGATCACTGTGATATACTAAGAAATATATATTTTTTGGTCTTTGTCTCTGGCTCCTGGCTGAAGTTCCTAAAACCCCTGTAATTTCTTAAGGGCAATAGGAGTATCTTCTGTTTTAATATTTGGTTACTGTCCCTAGCTCTTGAAACAGCTCTGGAGTGATAAAGGTGAGAGGACCATCTTTTGTTAATCAAAACAAGCCCCTTTCCACCACACCTGAATTTATGTTAATGATCGACTTTTGGAGGTCCCTAAATAGGAGGTCCGGTTGCCATGGAAGCCAGACATGTGTGTGTGTGTGATTGAAACTTTTGGTCCCACCCCCTGATCTTCAAGGAGGGTAGAGGATCTGGAGCCCCAGTTAATCACCAGTGGCCAATGATTTAATCAGGTATGCCTACCTAATGAAGCTGCCATAAAAACCCTATAAGAAAGGTTTTGGAGAACTTGCCAATTGCACTGGGAGGTTGGTGTGCGTGGAGAGAGCAGAGAGGCTTCACATACCTCGCCCAAGGTATCTCTTCCATTGGGCTGTTTCTGAGTCCTGTCCTTTCTAACAAACCAGTAATCTGGTAAGTAAATTGTTTTCCTGAGTTCTGAGAGCTGTCCTAGTAAATTACAGAACCGGAGGAATGGGGTGTGGAAATTTCTGATTTACAGCTGGTTGGTCAGAGATACAGGTGACAACCTGTACTTGCAGTTGGCATTTGAAGGACTGAGCCCTCACCCAGTGGGGGCTGTACTGAGTTTGGACAGTGAGTGTCAGAAATGAATTAAATTGGGTATTTCCGTGCCTGTAAATTGGAGAATTGGAGAATTGCTTGGTGTCCAAAAACTCCCCACACATCTGGTGTCAGAGGTGTTGTGTAGAGGAAAGTGGGAGTTTTTGCTTTTTTAATTATCAAGATGGAGTCAAGCTTTCCTTGCCTTGTGGGGCCTGTCCCGTGTTCTCACACCATTGACTGCGGAGGGCCTGCGACCGGGCCTGCTGCGCCTGCGGAAGCCTCTGGTGCTATGGGGGCGTGGTGGTGGAGGTCAGGACCTGGGCTTTCTGGGACAGGACAGACCGAGTGAAATTAGAGGCCTAGTTTACTTAATAGATAAATTAGCTCCTTTATTTAAAAAAGAGCAGCTGAGCATACCTCGGAGATACTGTGGGTTAGGTTCCAGATCACTGCAATCAAGCAGGTATGGCTATGAAGTGAGTCATAATCTTTTCCCTTCCATTTGTGAAAAAGAAACATCTGTGAAATGCAGTTTAAAGCAATGTGCAATAAAATGAGGTATGCCCGCACTTCTAAAGGGGTTCTCAACTACTCGCCACACAGCAGGATTCATGTGGGTGGCTTTAAAAAAACAGCCACATTGGTCACCTGGTCTGACTCCAGGAGATTCCAGTTCCAATTGAGTTGGGGGTGGGGTAGAGGTGGTGAGAGGGGTGGGTCCCGGGATTAGCATGGCTTACAGGCTCTCCAGGTGATTCTAACTATACTCACGGTTCAAAACCACTAGTTAAGCCCTGTGTTTGGTTTGGGATTCAGGTGAGAAATTAGATGGAAATAGTTTGAACTGTGCTCTTGAGTCTATTAGTGACCAGGTACAGGGAGCGTTAGAATTTGTTATCACTAGCTTTATCTGTTGCTTTGTTTTCAGCTGCGGCAGACAGGTTGCACAGTATTTCTGGCCAGTTCTAGGTAAGGAGATTTGGCTACTGTTCGTCTACTCACCTGTGGGTGTCTTGGGTGGGGGGAAGAATATGTGTTTCTGTAGCTTGCACAGGACCTCCCACCTCAACTCCGCAGCTCCTTTTCTGTAGGTGGGTGGGTACAGGTCCAGGAAGGGAACTTCAGAGACGGACGATGGTATTGTGCATTTTGCAGTGAGCCTCATTTTAATTTTTCTAAGACTGTCTATCAGTGAGACCAGAGCCTTCCTTGCAGTCCCAAAGCTATGGAAAGGAAAGAATGAGCTGTATTTGTTGGTTGAGTCTTGAAAAATTCCATGGAAAAAGGAAAGGGAAACAAGTTTACCACTGGTTTTTCTTGGCAGGTTTTATCACCTTTCCCCCCAAGTTTCTGGCAAGTGTGATTAGAAATTGACTTGCTCACACTAGCTTCCCAAGACATCTTTTGCTTGCTTGCTGCTGACTAGCAGTAGTTAATTTGCTATCTCTCACACGTGTTATCCAAAAATCACAGAACTCATTAGAAATAAACAGCACGAACTCGGTCCTCACATTTGGGGGATTAGCCAGATGTAAACCTAAGTCGCACTTGGGAGGTTTCATGGGCCTCGTTTAAAAATAAATGGAACTCTAGCCTTGAGTAGAAACAGATTTTTTTTAAAAAAATGAAATATCTTACTGGAAAACAAATTTTATTTTTCCAATAAAAAATATGGGGAGGAGGTAAGCTTCTCCGGATGCCAGTGCTTATTTTATTTCATGCCCTTCCCTTCTCCTTGCTGATGGCAGATGTGGCAGAAATAAAGACCCAAGTTCATTTTCCAAAATGGGAAAAATTGAATCAATTCAGGAATGTATTCTTAATTGACAGCAGACGTTTAAAACCTGATTGGTCACAGTTGACAATCTGATGTCTTTTAGGAAAATAAATGTACATTTATGTATTTCCCAAACCATCTTGTGGACTCATCACTACCTTGCTGGGTTATTGACGTGATGGCCTTGAGGTTCTCTGATTCTTAGATTTTAAAGAAACATTTCTCACCAAGAGAAATTGAAAGCGCTACTTTTCATGTGATTACAATATATGATTTATGTGATTAGAAAATTTCTGTTTTCTATTAATATGCAAACTTGCTGCCAGCAATAGCAAATATTCATCTGCCACCTGTTTTTAATTCCAGCAAAACCTATAATCAGAATGAAATTAAAAATACCTTACCTTTGAAGAATCAGAAGAATAATTCATATGTATTGAAACATTTTGTGTTTATCCTTCCAGATCATACTAAATCAGATGAGTACACAAATGCCAAAGGGTTGATTGACTTTTACCAAGTAGAGATCGTTTCATGCAGACGCATGAGTTGAGTTAAAGATCTGCTAAGACTTTTCCCGGAAGCTGATTCTGATATCAACACAGTTTCTAGCGCTCCCCAACCTTAACAATTGCATATCACACTACCCTCTGTTTTCTATTGGTTTATTTTAAAAATGACTATTTGTAACCTGTCCTAGTGAAGCATCTGCTTTATCAAAACCAGTCCAGGACTGCCTGTGGTCTTGTCCATCTTTCTGCCCATAAAGCATTCATTCATTCTCTATTCCTGTTCAACCTTGAGATCAAATTTACAATGTATATTTCTACTCTTGTCTAGGGACAAAGATAGTTTGCCCGGTGAGCTTTTATTTAGTGTTTCAAAAGAAATAGATGGTCAGATCTGCAGCAGACTGGCTTTTTGGGGTTCACTACAGAGGGGCTCCTTTTTGAACCTACCTCACTGACGGTGCGTCACGAGGGATGTGGTAGTAACAGAAAATAATTCACTGATCTTTCTTACTTCTGAAGAGCTCCTCCTCCCTTGAAAGCACTTTGATAGCCAGGCACTGTAAAATTTCAATAAGTAAGGCTGCAGGGAAGGGTACAGAGAAAGAAAGAAAGAAAAGTGAAATACCAGAAGCAAATAGTCCTATCTATATTCACATCATGTCCATAGGACCTGGGAAACGGATATTGAAGTGGCAGAACCAGACTGCCTCTTCGTTCCTATGAACTAATTAAATGTGTTTTCACTTAAAAAGGATAACAATGTTAGATCTTAATGGGATTAACCTAACTGAAATTTATTAGGAATTGCTATGACAGTAAAGATTATGGATGGCTCAAATTCCATTTTGAGATGGGAGCTTTGATTCCTGTAATTTTTGCTATAGCTGCTGTGCTGAAGACATCCAAGGTACCAAACATGACTGCAGTGTTATGTGACCGAGACCTGGAATACGAGTAGAGTTTGAATATTTTTCTCTTTAACATTTTGTGAGGATTGATTTTTACTCTGTTTTCATACTAAAGTGAGGTTGCTTTAGCTAAAACAAAGGGGAGCCCCCCCCATTTAAAAAAGAGAACTAAAGCAGTGTTGGTAGTTTCTTAGGGTCTGTCTTGCTTAAAATTGTCTAGATGAACTGTTTCTTCACTCCAAGTTCACTGATAACTACCTGTTCCTCCTTTTTCCATGTATGTGTTGCAGGAGCTCAATTATTTTTTATTGTATTAAAATATACATAACATCAAATTTACTATTTTTAATCATGTTGAGTATGCAGTTCAGTAGTGTTAAGAAGACTCATATTACTGTGAAGCCTTTACCACTCTCCATCTCCAGAACTGTCTTCTTCTTAAGCTTACTCTGTATCCCTTAAGTACTAACTCCGCAGCCTACCTTCCCCCCAGGCCTTGGCAATCACCATTCTACTTTGTTTCTATGAGTTTGACTATTCTAGATATATTGTAAGTGGAATCATACAGTTTGTTTTTATGTGACTTGCTAATTTCACTTAGCATAATGTTCTCAAGGTTAATCCATGTTGCAGCAGGTATCAGAATTTCCTTTTTAAGACAAAATGACACTCCTTTGTGTGTGTCTAAGACATTTCGTTTATCCATTCATTTGTCAATATAGTGAATGGGTCTCTTCCTCCTTTTGGCTATTGTGAATAATGCTATTAAGAACATGGGTGTATAAATATCTAGGTTCCTCAATAATATTTTCGAATTGCTTCCCTATGAAAGAAATATTTTTTCCAATTATTTAATACACCTAGTTGCTGGTTTTCATACTGATTTTAATGACTTAAATACCCTTGTTAGCGAAGAAAGCCTTTTATGTAGCATAGTTGGAATTAGTATCGTTATGGGTTATGAAAGGTCCCTCAAAACCTATGAGGACATTTAAACAAATAGCAATGAAAATCCTTTTAGAGTATATCCAACTACATCTCATGACCCACCTTCTCTGCTAAAGACCCATTAGAATAGTCCGTCTTCCTTCCTTCCTTCCTTCCTTCCTTCCTTCCTTCCTTCCTTCCTTCCTTCCTTCCTTCCTTTCCTTCTTTCCTTCTTCTGATTGATTGTGAAGATCCGTGTTTTGGAATATTCATTGAAAAAGAAATGTTGCTGCAAAACATGTGGAAAAATTAAATTCTCTGGTTAATCGAAGTCCTCAAAGCAGAAGACAGTGTACAATTTGGGATGTGTCCCCTTCTTTAGAGAGGCAGGCTTATCTCTTAGAAAGTGAATTAACAGCTCATATTGCTAGCACATACTGCCTGAAGATATATACATTCTATCATCACATTTCTGGTGTTTTCAAAGTTTTCTCTATCTTTTGTAATGACCTCGCGATAATAATTCTTTCAGCTACTTTAAGCTTAACTAGACAGAGACGAACTCTTTCTTGAATTAATGCCATTTATTTGGCATGTACCATATGTTAGAATTATATATTGTTAATAGCTAATATTTAGTCAATCCTTGGCATATGTTAGGAATTGTTTGAAACTCTTTATACATGTCAGAAGTTACTTAATCTTCCCAACTGCTCAATGCGTTTGATATCAAAATGACTTCATTTCCCCAATGAGGAAGATGAGTTGGAGGACACAGCTTGATGGAGGACATGGTTGGGAACAGTGGGAACCAAGGCTGGAGCTCACGCATCTCTGACCACTAGGCAACACCTGGCGTGTGACTGTTGATTTCACTTAGGAGTCATGTGGGCCATGTTCTCTGGAGGACAAATTCTTTTTGAGGAGAATAACAGCTTTTAAAGTCCGCTACGTATGCCTGTCTAGAAATCCGTGCCATATTAGATGGTCACGAAGTCGACAAGAAACTCAGCGCCGAAGGACCTTGGTTTCTTCTGAGCACAACGCCCTTTGTGTCGCCTTCCAAGGCAAATACTTTGCACAGGAAAGGAAATGAAAGAGGCCATGCTTAGAAAATTTTTTAAAATTACATTTTTTAAATAAAAGGTATTACTTTTTTTAATTGTTATTACTATGAAGTCATAGTTTGTAAAGAATTTATAAAAAGTGGTAGGAATTAGCCTCACTTAGAAATTTGGTATTAAAGACTTTGTAAGGAATATTTATTTATGTCCACTTATAACTGAGAGATTTCTCTTAGGACATCGGTGATTTTAAAATTACTTGTAGCCACTTTTGTTTAAAAATATTTAACTACCATTTCAACAGTTAGCAAGTGAATACGAGTTGTTTTAATGACAGGTCTTAATTCTTTTGAAAACCTTTAATTCCTTCCATGGCGAGGTTTAAAGAGTTCAGTACAGCGGAAGGGACTTTGCTGAGCAGCAGCGATAGTTGCCAGGCAGGTTTCTAGATGCTGGGAGTTAAACACGGTTAAAAAATAACTTTTAAGATATTCTTAACTTAGTATGAGGTACAGAAGTAAGACCAAGAGGAGAAATATTCATCCTATTGAGGAGAGAGGTTCCACGAAAACTGGGCAGAGACTTGGTTTTAAAGGAGTTTTCTGGGCAAAGTAGGGTAAGAGGGATGACTGGTTTTAAGCAAAGAAAAAGTCATGTACAAGGGCATTGAGATAAACAACATGGATGAAATTCTGTGGTCCTTATCCTTTTCCATCTGACTTACTTCACTCAGCATGGTACACTCTAGGTTCTTCTATGTTCTTCCAAATGATAATGATTCATCATTTTTTATGGCCAAGTAGTATTCCATTGCATATGTACCACATATTTATCCAGTTATCCATTAAAGGATGCTTAGATTGTTAATATGTCTTGGCTATTGTGAGTAATGATGCAGTGAACATAGGGATGCGTGAAAGTATCCAGTCATGCACTATGAAAAATAGAGACATTTATTGAAGAAGATACAATATTGTACATAGGATGATGATGCCTCAGTCTTCTTCAAAGTAGGCATCTTGAGACCTCACACAGTTCTCCCAATCGCTGTCAGCTGCTCCATCCTATCTTCCCAAATCTCATCAATGGCCTGACATCTCTTCCCCTTTAAAGGTGATTTTAGTTTTGGGAAAACCCAGAAGTCACAGGCCGCCAAATGTGGGCTGTAGTGGGGCTGAGTCACCTGTTCCGCCAAAAACTCTGCACCAGACGAGATGCATGAGTGAGCATGTTGTGATGAAGCTGCCAGTCACCAGTTGCACGTAGCTGTGGCCTTCTGAATCATCCCAGTAGTGTCCACGGAGAAATGTTCAAGCTTAACGCAAACTTTGATGCAGATTTGTGGCTCTACTCGCTCAGTCATTGTGAATGCGATGGCCACACAGTCAGTACACATGCTCACTCCACAGCATCTACTACCCCCACTGACTAGCACATGGAAGTCATCATTGTTCACACATGTGCATCCAGTCCGCTCTCCTTGGCCGCCGGGTTACATCGATGTGGCACAAGCCATTCTTGTCATATTAACAATGATTGGACTTTTTTCCAGACAGACCTTGTATCTTCACAAATAAGTGACTGAAAATCTTATGATAGATACTCCGAAGAGGGATACCTGGGTCATATGATAGCTCTCTTTAATTTTTTGATGAGCCTTCATAACTTTTCCATGGAGGCTGAGTCAATTTGCATTCCATCCCCAGTGTAGGAGGGTTCTCTTTTCTTCACATCCTCTCCACCAGTTATTTCTTGTCTTATTGATAGTTGCTATTCTAACACGTATGAGGTGGTATCTCACTGTGGTTTGATTTGCATTTCTCTTATAGCTAGACAGAAAAGGACAAGAATCTTACGATTTTACTCATATGTGGGATATAAAACAGAAAGCAGCAAATGAATAAACAGACATTATAGTGGTTACCAGAGGAGAAGGGGGTTGGAAGGGGGGGATGAAGAAGGTAAAGGGGACCAAATGTGTGGTGACAGGAGGAGACTGGACTCTGGGTGGTGAGCATACAATACAGTGTACAGATGATGTATTATAGAATTGTACACCTAAAATACATGATGTTATTAACTGATGTTACCCCAACAAATTTCTGGGTTTGCCAAAAAGTCTGTTTAGTTTATTCCATAAAATAAAAGACAGTTTGCATTTTCACCAGTAACTTTATTGATTTGAATATTTTGAGTATATCAGCTATTTCCCCCTATTGGCTTCTAGTGGGTAGAGGCCAGGGGTGCTGCTAAACATCTTCCAATGTGTAAGACATCCCCACAGCAAAGAATTATCTGGCCAAAATAATTCTTTAGTACCAATATTACCAAGAAACTTTGCAAACCACTTTCGACATGTTTGACCATTCATTCACAGCACCTTCTCCATACACTACACAAATCCATTTTTACATTTTCAGTTACGTTTTTACCTTTCTTGAAATAATAAAGCATAATATGCTGAAATGTTCCATATTTTCTTCCATCTTCAATATTAAAATGGCTGCACAAAAATTCACCAATTTTGGTCACTTTTTAAAAAATGCACACTGATATGACAGCTGTCACAATACAACCTAACAAAATTCTTTCGAATGAAGTTAAAGACAGCTAAACACAGCTAGAGCTATTGTATGGAAAAAACTAGATGAACTTTTTGGGCAACCCAATAACTAAAAAAAGAAGCAGTGTGATACTTTAGCAAACCTTAAATAGGAAGAGAGTCAGAAGGTTTAAAAAGTACCCTTAAGTCTTGGTTTTGTGCTCTGTGGAAAAGAGCGATCATTCACTTTGGTCTGTTTTGAGGATTAAAAATGGTATATGTGAATTGTTCAGTAAAGAACTTGACAAAGAGTTCTACGCTGATGTTATGATTTATTTTAGTACTGTCCTTTTTTCATTTTTGCCTTTTCATTTTTTCTTTTAAATAATATTACAATTATAATGGTTCAGAACTTGAGAAGCATAAAAAATCCCCTTCCGTTTTGTGCCTCATCTTTAATTAAGTCCCTTCTTTTCCGCCCTCACAGGAAAGCGCTGTCCTTAGTGCCTTACGCGCCCTTCCCTAGTCTCTTTATGCTGGACAAGGAAATACGATATCAATTCTGGACTTCCTGCTCTTACACAAAAAGTAGCACATTACATGCATTGTATACGACCTTTTAAAAAAACTTAACCATGAATCTTAAGAGATCTTTCCATATCAGTTTATAGAGATCTTCTATCTTTTTTTTTACCAAATGCTAGCTTTTTTTAAAAAAAATAACTTGATTCACCGAAATTGCAATAACAGAACAGAGTTTCCATGTGCCCTTCACCCAGTTTTCCCCAAAGACAAACTTGCATAACCACAGAACATTGTTGAAACCGGGAAACTGACCTTGGTATAGTACTATTAACTCATTAGAGCCCTGCTTTGGATTTTACCAGTTAATTACATGCATTCTTTTTTGGAGGTGTGGTGGGGTGTATATTCCTGTGAATTTTATTATCCTTTTACATTCAAGTACAGAACTGTTCCTCACCCTGAAGGAACTCCTTTCTGCTACTTTTTAAATAGTCACACCCTTCTCCTGATCTTAGCCACTGGCAAGTGCCGATTAATCAATTAATTCCCATACTTTTTGTGTGCTACTTTTAAGAAAACCTAACTATATATTATACGTTTCTCAAGGTAAGAATCCTATTTTCAGAATTTTTAAATTTCTTACAAGCCTGAGCATTTAATGGGTGTGTAATAATGACTTGTTGAAGTACAAGAGTCAAAACCAAAATAAAGCCAAGCCAAACAGAAAATTCGGAGTGGAAAACAGTTGAGTCAGGATAATTGGCTTTCAAAATAACAAAAAAGTTCACTTTCTTAAATAGGAACTCCTCGGTGTGAATTAAGTGACAACTTATTTCTTTCAGGACTCAGTAAACACATACGTGTTAATGATCGGAGACATAGCTTCTCTAAAGCTGAACTTTTCACTTTCCCAGTCATTTTTATTTTTTTACAAATTTTTTTCTTTAAGGACCTCTCTCATAGTGGTATGATAAGGTTTATTTCTCCCAGCTGATTGAACTTGAGGCAACAGGAAGACGAGAGCTGGCAGTCCTGAGTCTACGATGCCACTTCAGTCAGTTCTCCCAACGGCTCTGAGGTCAGCACTCCCATTGGGTGGACGAGAACGTGGCGCTCAGAGATTCAGAAACTCGTCTCTGGTCAGTTTATATCAGAGGCAAGATTCCAAACCCCACCCTCATCACCACTCCATAAAGTATAATTGCCTCAGGTTAACAGTCCAAGGAGAGTTCAGATTCCCTGTCTCCTTTTTTGAAAATGGTGGTGGAAGTGGTATTTCAGCACATTGCTCACTTATAAAAGATACATACTGTAATAACTTATGGAAATGGTTAAGGGCTTTACAGTCAGCTAGATTTCTGTCCAAATCCCAGCTCAGCCATCCTCTGGCTTTGCTGACAATGGGCATGTTTTATTTATTGGAGCATCATGAACTCATCTATAAGTGGAAGGTAGTTCCTCCATGGGGTTGAGGGAATGAAATGCAATAAAACACTTAGCATAGTGCCTGGTACCTACCACTCATTTAATAAACAGCACCTATTAGCATACATGAATCTTCATTCTATGGACCTTCTACTTCTAAAATCAAATCATAAGCAAATTTTGTGTTATGTGCAAAAACAACATATATTGATAGAACTAATGTAGCTAGCTACACAGGGACTTAACTTTTTAAACTTAAAAAATAGATTTGGGATGTTGTTTGCCTATACAATTTTAAAATTTATCATTGAAGTTGTTGTATGTTCATATCTAAGGCTGCCATTTTTTCCCCCTTAAAGTTCTTGGTTTCGGGCTATGAATGAGTAGATTTTCCTGAAATGAAGAATTTGTATTTTTTGTGTAGGACAGCTGTGGAAGAACTTTTTGTCATTTGGCTCTGACTAAGGTTCTGGCAGTCTCATCCCTATGGGGCCGTGGACATATTCCTTACCTGGGAAGTGGAGAGGCAGGTAGCTGGTGTGGTGGACGTGTTGGAGGGGCGGTGAGGGGTGCTCATTGTACGTAGCTTCTGTAATAAAAGATAACTTAAGCGCAGTCCGCAGACATCGCTGTGCAGTCACATCCTTGGAGTAGTTCAGGGAACGTGTTTCGCTCTGCTTAGGGGGATGTTTGTTTGTTTAGGGTGAGGGATCTGTGAGAAGCATTTGTATCACAGTGACAGACTGCAGAGAGCTCTTTCCTGTGTTACAGATTGCTAGGAAATTGGATGGAACCTCCTGAGAAATGCTATCCCACGCCTTCCCTCAGGACACGTCTGTGACATACATTAGGAAGGCGGTGGGGGCGGGGTGGAGAGCCCGAGGCTCTATGGGAGTGAGCTGCAATTCCCATACCATGTATAATGTGTTCTATACTTAGGGGCTGTCTGCACGTAGCAACAGAAGATGTACTTGGCCCACCATGGAAAATGTACTAATGTTTCCTTGAGAGCCTCTTGGACTTCTCAAAAAAAAAAAAAAAAAAAAAAAGATAATAAAGAGAGCTTGTTTGGCAGATCTCATCAGAAGTCTAAATGATGCAGTTTAATGCTGAGTTAGTAAGGTTGAAATCAGTTGAGGATACAACAGTGGCTCTTAAATCTAGATGCGTATCAGAAAAGTAGGGCTTATTTTTAACCTTCTAGATGATTCTACTGCACAAATGAGGTTAAGAGCCACTGGGATAAAGAGAAAGCATCCTGACAAAATGATAAAAGGAGGGGGAAAAAAAGAGAAGGAAAGGAAAGAAAGCCTTTACACACCTACATTAGGTAAATGTGTCCCTGTGTTTCTCAGTGAGGCCACTGGCCTTTTCAGTTGCCTGAAATTTCTCTCTTCACATTCTGAAAGGGGGTGCACTGGGTAAGGACCCTGTTCACTACTATGTCCCCCCAACTGTATTTCTTGGTGTGTGGGGTACAGTTGCTCTGCTTGTCTCTGGAGTGGGGAGCCGCTGTCCCCCTGCCTGCCCTTGGAAGCATTATTATTTAAAGCCTCAGCCCTCAGGCTTTAAGCACAAATGTATGGTACATTCTGAGAGGTATTGTGTTTAAATCTTAATAATTTGTCTCTTTCATGTAAGAGAAATAACTGTGCAGGGTGGACAAAAACCCTCTGAGAAAACCATGTGGTTCACATTTACTGTGAATAAGTCACTCCCTCTCTTGAGCTCTCAAAAGTCATAATTTGGAAATCATTCTTTTCCTGTGAAAACTGGAAAGCTTCCCCCTCACCCTCGTCCTTTTGATAGGAGCGGCAATAAAAGTCCCCAAAGGCAAAAGCTTTTGATTTGATATGACACAGGGGCTGCCTTTCTAGGGAAGTCCTGGAAAATGCATTGCTGGGTTTTTTCCCTCCTCAATTGCATGTGTATTTTATTCTCTGAACTTTATGTCCAAGCATGATGTCACTCACATGCCTTTGGTACATCCCAAGTCCTTTTGCAAATGGAAACTACAGAAGAGAGGGAAATCGGTCGAATGCAGAAAGTGTATTTCAGGAACATTCTAAAGGGTCTGTTTCGGAGGCACTAAATTTCAGAGTATTCACTGACATTTATCGTCCTGCTTCAAATTATTAAATGTCTTTTCTGATCACATGATGCCATGTTTTGCATAGTGTGACATATCTGTCCTCTTTTAAATGCATAGAAATTGGCAACACTTTCATTTCGCTGGTGGATTTGTTGAAGCATTAGCACAAGACAGCCAGAATGATTGATGAGTGCTCTCCAGGCAGGGAAATGCTGCCAGCTTGCTTTGTATTTTGTCTTACCTAGGAGTTTTTTCTTAAATGAAATAGAAAATTATCCCTTTTCATGCTAGGAGCCATAATCACTTTGTAAGAGACTTAAAAATTGTCATTTCCCAGTAGTAATTCTCACAGTGTAAGCATTTTTATTTAATGTAAGATTATTCTTATTTTTTAACATTGTGAAAAAGATAGATAAATATTTAAATTTTCTAGTTTTTTTTTTTTTGGTTAAACTTTATTTACTTTTTAGAGAGAAGGGAGGGGAGGAAGAAAGAGAGGGAGAGAAATATTGATTGGTTGCCTTCTGCACACATCCTGACCAGGTACTGAATCTGCCATCCAGGCATGTGCCCTGACTGGGAATCGAACTGGCAACCTTTCCATCTGTGGGATGATGCCATGCCAGCCAGGACTACATTTCCTAGTTTTAATTGTAAGAACACAGGGCACATTCGCCTCAAGTGGAGAAGTTAATGAGCGACCAAGGGGCGTCCTGAACTCCATCTGAAACAGCAGCAATATGGACCTTGATATACACTGACAGTTTTAAAAAAGTAACAGTAGAATTTTGTCTGAGAATTGGATGGTTTTGGTAAATATGAAGTCGGTGAGACAATATTTGTTTCTGCCTCTCCTGCTCTATTCCTCTGACCATGTGTGTTTTCACGTCTTCTGAAATTTACCCTAGAGACAGCCATTCTTGCAAGAACCGCGTGTCTCTCCCTGACTGGACAGGCCCAGAGGTAGCAATAGGCAAGCTTTCCATACATCCTTATTTTCTAGTTCCTTGTTGCATGAAGGCCAAGAGGGTGAGTGGAGGGAAGCTCTATATCTGTAGAGGGCAAACGTATGGTTGAACTTTTTTTTGCAAACACGAAGCCACATTTGAACAGAGTATATTCTCAGGTACCTGAGCTATGGAGCATGTGCCCTGTGGGTCTTCAACAGTCATTTACTTTGTATGTCTAGAACGCGTTTCATCTCACTTTTCTACGCTAAGGTATTTTGAGTGGTCCCATCTTCACAGAACTATCTTTTCTGGGCTTAGGATATAAATTCTCTCATTAGGTCCTTTCCTATTCAGTAATAGGTATTTAAGAAGTTCTCTGCACGTTGGGAGAATGTGATATTTTTGCAGCTAGGACTTACAGATTCTGTAAATGGTGTGTGGTCAGATAGGCAGAGTGAATGAATCACTATTTAAAATTAGCACGAATATTGACTTTAAATGGAGGTTTCCAATTGGCTGCCTAAGGCTGTTACAGCTGAGTCAATACTTTTAGAAAAGATGATTCGGAAGTATTAGTCATCTTTATTTACGAATCTAATCCTATGGGGAAGCACTTGGACATTCCAAGCATAATCCTTTGGCACTTGGCGTATAAAGGTAGTGCATCTCTGACTAATAGACATGGAAGCATATATGTATATATAAATATAAATTTGGGAATCTGTTCTCTTTTTTTTTTTTTCCTTTTTTGGGTTCATGTCTCCGATGGTCTAGGGTCTTATTGAAATAAGAGTTGTAGATTTTGGTTTCTTTGAAGAAAGACAACAAATAGAGTTTAAATAAGTTACTGAGTATTCTTGCTTGGTTGCAAATAAGTCCTTACAGGTGGTGATGGCGGTGAGCAAACATTGGGCCAAGCCAAGGGCAGGGAGAAGGCAAGAGGGATCTGTAGGCCTGTGCAGACACACTTTGTGTTTCCCAGTTTGGTTCAGTTCTACCATCAAAGCCACAGAAATTCATTAATTTTCTTTCTGGCGTGGTTTATTTGACCGATTGCCCTTTTAATCAGCTATTAAGGAAAATAGTGGGGGGTGTGGGATGGAGGGAGGGGGAGAGAGAGAAACCGAACAAGGGGCAAGAGGTGTGTGGGAGGTCGAGGAGGAAACAGGGCTGAATGAAGGGTGATGGACGGAGACTTGACATGGGGCGGCGAACACAGCACGGTGTACAGATGATGTGTTGTGGAGCTGTGCACCTGAAACCTGTATAATTTTGTTAACTGGTGTCACCCCAATAAATTCAATAAAAAGGAAGAAAATACATCCCACTGCCTAGGCCTTATATTGGGAAAATAAAGTTCAGAACAGACAGGCATTTCCAACTCTTACTCGGCTCTGTTTGGCCCCGTCCTCCATTTGTGCTCAGACAGTCACGGAAATGGAGAGGAAGAGGAAGAGGAAAAGAATCAGATTTCCAATTTAGGTTTCACTGATTTCGAATTAGGAATTGGCTTAATTAGATTTCATCTTATTTTCTCTCAACCTGAAAGGCAGAGGGTGTGGGGGGGAGTTATAAATAGTGTGACCTAAATTGTAGCAAGAGTATGTGACATCTATGTGAGATTAGATGTATTTTAGAAATACATTTTTATATCAACAATTGTTATGTTAATTATATATTTTTACTAGGCGAAAACCATAAAAAAAGTTATGCCTTTCAAAGCAATCCAATTTTTTAAAAATTATAGAATTCAGATGGGCCTTCAAGGCAATTAATGTGAGTTAGGTAATATTGAACCTACATTTAGAGATGTATGATGACTTCAATTAGTACCCAGTATGTGCCAACTCATTACTCATTTTAAAATAGGTGATGGGCAACATGTTATGACATTGGTCTTGGATGAATGCTACCCAAACCTGGATTTTTTTTCCCAAATGGTTAACTGAATTCTGACATCAACATCAATTCACATTCTTTGGTTACAGTTCAGTCATTTGAGAAAGTTCATGTGCATGTTCTGTATGCTTTAATCCTGAATTGTTTCATAACAAGAACATAAGTTTTGAAGTTAGAAGATCATTCCACAGTAATTACAATTACCATGGCATTAAAAAAATCATTTTCCAAAAAGAACTAAGAAACCTTGAAGAATTCTTTTAAAAAGGGCGGGGTGGGTAGCTGGGGACCGAGGAGCCCTTCGGGGTTGTGTCGATCTGGTCCGGGGCTGGCAGCGTCTCTGGGCAGCGGGGTTCACACAGCTGGATCGAGGGTGCACCCTGCAGTTAGTTTCTCTTTCCACTTGGACGGAAATGGAGGTGTTGGGCCTGTAATCTGGTCCTTGCCCATAGCCAATTTAGGGTTATGAAGTATTTCTGTTCAGAACACATTTGTCCTTATTTTCCCTTTCCTCTGCTTGCCCACTCAAGGGAAAAAAATAATGTGAGGTAGTGCTTGGGTGGAGCCACTCTTAGATCTCAGTGCCCCGGGGTTTTCTAGGTTAACAGAGGAGAGCTCTCCAGCCTGCTGAGTAGGGGTGGACCACAGCTGCTCCCTCCTGCCTTCTCAGGTTCCCCTCCTCTTCCCCCACTCCAGGAGAAAGAAGCCCAATTGCTGAGCTCGGAGGATGCTAGTTGAGGAACATGGGGATTGTTGACAGCAGCTGTGTCTTTTTGTGGGAAGGAGTTCCAGCATATTCTTGGAAGGGGCTAAAAATGTCCACTTTTTAGTGTGCTACTTTTGTCACATTGCCGCGTGTGCCTCGGACATGCTGCGGGGGGAGGATGGTGTGGATGAAGAGTCGTGTGTGGATGGATGGGGAGGAAGTGGAAGCCTCTTGGGCTCCATCAGAACGGGAGTCAACAACCAAGGAAGCGGAGACAAACCTTTTTGCCCTGTGTCCCGGGTGAATGACAAAGGACCTCCATTACTTGTGTGGGAATTTAGAAAGCTAGGGAGCCAGCTCGATCCTCCTTGGAGAAATCAGACTTCTCACGCTGCCTGCTCCTGCCTCTCTTTGCTGGGGGTGTGGAAGAAGCAGTGAGGGAAGTGGGAGGTTTTCTGCAGGAGTTTATTGAAGAAACAGCTGCCCTGCTCCATTCCCCTCCACCCCCACCACCCCACCCTTCTTTCTGAGGCAGGATATCACCATGCTGTAAACTTTGGCAGAAGTAAAGCATGTAAATACTTTTTGAAACAGGAACTTTTTTGTTTTGTTTTTTTGGCATGGAGCTGTTAGGTTAAGGCTGGGAAAAAAAGCATAAATAAAATTTGATATAGTCATTCTAGAAATGATTCGTATGCACATTCTAGAAATGGTTTGTAGGCATCCAAAAAAGGGTCAGAGTTCAGTGGTTTGAATTGGAAAGAGCCAAACTAAGATCAGGTAACACGCAGTATTCCAAGCTGGCCTGTGCATGCCAGGACTCGAAAGCCTGTTTGCAGCTCTTCCTTTATTATTGTAACCTCTTGAACAGAACACACCATTTGAAATGACAGTAAATGTTTCTCAGTGGATAAGTCTGTGACCTAGTTTTTGACCAAGAGCACTTATGGGATTGAACGGTGCATGGAAGAGCAAAGGAGCTTGGACTCCATTGGCCAGAAGTTCTGTGAAAATCTGGAGCTCAGGGCTAATTAGAACCTGAGACATTAAGCAGCAGCTGTTTTATGGTGTGAACTTTTGCACGGAGGATTTCGAGAGGCTAAGTCTCCTTGGAAGTCTGTTTGCGAAGTGGTTCTTTTCTCGCTGTTGCTCCATTCTTCTTCAGAGGCCTATTTGCACTGAGTGTGAGCATTTTGTGCCAAACGTAGCAATGACCTTATGCTGCTTGGAGCTGCTGCACAGCCTGGCCCGGGGGACTCCCGTGGGGTGCCTGGGCAGGGCTGAATGAGTTCTGCTGACTCCGGGGTCGGCTCCACACATTGGAAGTGGAGTTGAAGAACTGAAAAGAAGGGAAATGTCACGGAGAAGATGTTTCTTCTGCCTTTCCCTCTCATTAACTGCACTGGGCCCTCTCCTCGTTCTGAACTCTTGGACCCACCCTTCGCCTTGCACTCTGTTAAATCTGAACTCACTTTCATGTTTTCAGGGAAGACCTTGAAATGAATTAAAATGTATCTGAAGTTCGCTAATGGTCTAGGCCTTGGGGTGTGGTTAACAAATTGTTCCTCCTCTCCTCTTCCACCCCCTCAATTGTTTTTTTCTTTCTGTCCTCCTCCTTGTGTTTGCTTTGACAGGGGAGCTACTAAACAAAACATACTTAGAGACATGTTTCAGAGAGTAAAATCACTCTCTAAAAAAGAGGACAGTGCCGAGTCTGGGGTCCATGAGAAACTGCAGAATCAGAAAGGCCAAAGCTGACATCAGTTACTGAAGTGATCGATTATCATCAATAAAAGTCACTTAAATGACTAAGATTATAGAAATATTCATATTGCACACATTTTTAGAAATGCATACCTTATATGCCTCAAGATGTGTGTGCTTGTTTCTATCTTCTATCATTCATAAACACAAGAAATCTCTATACAAAAAGCTCTTTAAAAGGGAAAAAATATAACATTCCTGTCACATACCAGTAATGAAATAAATATATAAGTGAAAGGGTAGGAGAAAATATTAAACATTAAAACCGTTTGGGCATTGTTTTTAATTTACATTAGAAAAAGTAAAAGAAAAGTATAAGATTGCTTATATATTATGTATGTAAAAAAACATACTTCCAAATGCTGAGAAGGAGCTATACCAGAACATTAACAGTAGTTGCATAGGGATTATGAACATTTAAAATTACTCTCCACATTCTCTCCACTCAATTCTCCATAGCGAGTCAGCAAGTCTTACACAAGCAGAGCATCCAACTTTTGCAAAGACGCCATTTTTAATGGATAACCACGAGACCGGCTTTCTCCGTGTCTCCTTTATTTTTCTGATAGGGTTTGGATGAGTGTCTGAATGGTAAAACCTGAAAAAAGTTATTGCTTTAAGTGTATTCATATTTGCAAGGCTTTCAATCTCACGTGCAGCTCACCAATTTGGGGCAATCCTGGGGCAAGTGGTTTACCCCCGGGTCTCTAGGAAGAGGCTAGAACACCCCTTCCACGGCAGGCTGCCATTTTTCTTCTCAATGCTCATGTGATTCTTTTTCTTTGACTTCAAGGATGTGTTCTTCTTCTGAGATCTTGCCCTCCCTTTTCACTGTTGGTGATGTACATTCCCTTTGCACTACTGTGGACATGATCCCTGAATCTCTTTACTCAGGATGACTCATAATTGGGGAGCAACAAGTCACTACTAAAGTTAATAGTGCTTCTTAGGGACCCCATTTGTGGCAATCAAATTTGCAAGGAGGAATTTGCACGAGCAATTCCAATTTACAACAGTGTCCTTAATTGTTCAGAGATGTCTATAAAAATGCAGTGTGGCAAATTAAAATTGCTTATGAACTGCTGCGATTTTTTCTCACCGAAGAAGGTGCTCCCTAGAAGGTGCTTTTCTGTTCCGCAGCGACAGGCGATTGTTGGCTCAAGCCCTCGCAGTCTGAAATAGGCAAGCTGTGCATGATGTGTGGCGCACAGGTACGTACGTGTGTCTTAGACGGCCAGCTTTCCATACCTGGTTTGAGAGAACATTTGAACCGGGAGTACAACCACCCAGGATGCTGAATTGAATCACGCCTCTTGTTATTGGTGTGTCTTAGCCCCGGACATGACCTACCTAAGAAAATACAGACCACCTTTACATACACCTAAGGAAACTGAGATGAAAACGGAATTCTCCCTGCTGCTCCTCCTATCCCTTGTAACCAACCGTCAAAGCACAAATAATGGAAATTGCAATCTTATGATAAAAATCTCTCCCCTATTTTTGTTTTCCCAATTTCCGAAAGTTAAGGGGGAAAAAGTCCCCAAGTGTTAGGCTTCTACTAATTATCCCATGTGATAGTACATTTGGGGCATATTTCTAGTTTTTGCCTATATCTGCACTTTTTACCTTCTCATATTTCTTAGTGGCACCCCTCCAGCCTGCCGTATCCTTACATGTCAAGGGTGAATGTCAATAAATATCTGAGATTGTTGCCTAAGGCTAAATTCTGTAACGGAGACCATCGCTAGCTCAGCTTGGACATACTAGCGGCACCCATTCTTTCTTAGTGTGTGCGTACTTGATGAATGTTTTGGCCTGAATAAAGACATTCTGGCTAGAACCTACAGTACTTTATACCTGCAGGGGAAACGAAGGAACAGTGAATTGTTAAATTAATTGCGTAGATAACCATCCTCGGAAATCTGACAAATGTGGCTGATTTGGGGAGTGGGTTTCAGAGTACCTTTGCCTCATTCCCTAGATTGTTCGTGACATGTAAACACAGTATACAGGTTTGGCAAAAGTAGGTTTCCAGTTGTTTGTATGGAAAATCATAATTAATAAATAATACAAGAATAAACTGTGTCTCGCATACTCAACTTTAAACCTACTTCCCCCATGCGCTGTATTATACAGTTGTATACCTCTTAATCACAGGGGTTTCTTCTGAGAAATGTGTCTCTATGTGATTTTTGTCTGTGTGTGAACATCGTAGAGCGCCCTTACGCAGACCTGGGTGCAGGGCCTACCACAGCCCTCGGCCGTGTGGCGCAGCACTGCGGTGTTTGCAGTGCGTCGTGGGCTATCCGGTCGTGTGGTGCATGAATGGATTTTTTTTTGTGGGGGAGGGCAGATAATACTATCTCTCTGGAATGAAGATGGAAAATGAGCAGGACACTTTTAAAACCAACAGCGAATCTGTGGGAATCTATGAAGCGAACGTGGTGACTTCCTGCTAACAGAAGGTAGATTCCTAGAGGAGGCAGAAGAGTATACACACTGAAATCAGACTTCCTAGGTCACTTATCTTCCTAGACCTTAGCTGCGTGTACCTCAAAGCATGGTTGTAAACCCGCTACTTCTAAGGCGATCCAGGTAACCTACGTGTGACTGAACTTGTGGCTCTCCCAGCTGGCCTGCAGAGCCGGAAGGCCACAGGTGTACCGGTCCTTGATCAAGTTTCATTTTGCCGCCACCTGTCTTGGGCCAGTCACTTTCACCTCTCTGGCTTCAGTGACTCTTCATGTGGAATGAGGCGATGGTGGTGCTGTGAGATCCTTTCCCATACAAATTCTCTGACCAAATTCATAAGTGCAGCCGTCTGGGTGTGTGGAGGGTAAACATTCCTCGTGATGAAGGCCGTATCTGGAAATTGGGCAGTGCCATTCTCCAAGCCCAGGTCCCTCTCTGTGTACTGTCAGTCCTACTGAAGGGGCAAGAGATGGTGAGACAGGGACACATGGGCATCCTCACTGTGTTGGCATCTCATTGTGTTGGCTGTTAAGTGCTTGGCCTTAACTGCCACCATTAACAGCCTAAACAGAGGTGGGCAGTAAACTAACTTCCTTGGTTCCAAATCACCTTCTTCTTTCTTATACCCCACCTATGTGATTTTATTATTTCCAAAGAGCAGACTTCTGGAGGAAAAGTGGTGTCTTGTAACATTTTTTTAAAAGGCACTTGTTTACACTAGGAGGATAAAAAGCTTGTTTTACAACAAGAAAACCTAGCCCCTACCCCTGGCCATTCTTTCCAATGCCCCGTTGCGGGCCCTGAAACTTTTCTTTCCTTCAGACACCCTCAGTCGGACTTGATGATGAACGCAGTGCTGGTGTGTTGGGAATGGGTCTGCACGCTGGGGTGTGGCAGGGAACAAAGCTTGGTCTGTCCCCACTTTTTGAGGCTGGTGGGCAGTCCTGTAGCAAGCCCTGGCATTCAAGCTATTTCTTGAACTGTATGTAGTTTCTAGGGAAAGTCACTGTTCATAAGCACACAGAAAAGAGATTTACTTCATGCCTACCAAGTTTGCCTTGATCTTTCTATTCACACCATTCTCATGTAGCATCTTAACTTGTCAGTGGCAAGGTAAAGAATTGAAGAAGGGAGGGGATTTCCTCAGTCCACCTAAATTCTCTCTGCATCTTGCAGGTCATATTTTCTAATTTACGGAGTGGAAAACCTGTACTGCATTTTTTAGCGGGGGAAGGAATTACACTGACGTAGCTGACATTTAGAATCTTGTTTGAATCTACTTTGTGTCTGAGTCTGGTTTCCCTTCAAAAGGAGAGATCTTACATTTTTTTCTCAAACTCTTTTCTCCGATACTTCAGAATGGTGACTTGTTCATACTTGACTGCTCAATAAATCTGTGTCGAATGAGTTAATGAATAAAGGAACACCTTCCCTAAATCTTTTCTCATCCTCTGTTTTGACTCCTTTGCCATCACCGCAGTTCTTGAAAATCTGATGAAGCCACATGAATCTCTTTGATATTTTTTCTTACACGTGACGTGCTTTTATTGTCACTTTGCACAAATTCTTCCCTCTGCCCAGGTTGCCCTCCTTCCCTGTCCAGTAATTTATAGTTGTGATTACTGACAGTCTAGCTCAAAACCTAAACCTAATACGATACACCTTCAGTGAGTGTCCCATCCACCAAGGTCACCTTTTCTATTTCTCGCCTCAATCACTGACGGACACTGGACTGATGCGCTCTGTTTGGAAAACCCAGAAGCCTGGCTTTATCCTTAGATGATGAGTGTCCTTTTATGTGATGGAAGAATGGGGAGTGTGGACGGAGAGTGTGTTGGAAGGAACAGCTCCTCCTCTCGTCCCGGAACACCCCGGGTGGACAGATTAAGTCGGTGCCGTGTTGGTGGCCATCCCGACTCCCTGCTATCATTTATGGGCATTTATGGGTACCTGAGCTGAGGCTTATTTCAAGATGACTCTTTCATAGTCCTTCTCTCTTCTCTGACAACAGTCATTAAGAGATTAGATTTCTTGTAAAATCAGCATTTGTTGGCCCCCTGGCTGCATAAAGCTCTGTAGCCTAACGAGGAAGGAATTTCCGAATAGATTTTCAGCAGTGAAGAAATGCTGAGTTTTAAAAATAAACATTCATAGTGCAATGTACTCTTTTGCCTACTGCGAATGGGCATATGCCTTTTAAAAACTTAATTGTAGTCAAGGGCATCTAGAGGTGTTTGTAGAGGGGGAGGAGATAGTGGTGGCGGGGCTGACTTTTGGGTCTCCCGCTAGCTGGTAACTATCACACAGTATTTGAATATGCCAATTCTTATCATATATAAACCTCTCACTTGGAAGAAATCGCTCACTTGGATTCAAGATATATACAGGATTCTTCATGAAAAAAAGCTATTTTCTGGCCTGTTATTCAGCAGCAGAAAGTGCTAGATTTTATAAAATAGGGTTTGTGGTACTGAAGAGCCTACTTATATCAGGAGAAGCGATGGACTGAAGCTGAGGATTTGAGCTGGTACTAACATCTAGAAGTGAATTGTGTCAGAATAACTGTATTTTAGAAAGGGAAGGATGTGACCTTTTGTATCACCTGGGTGAACTCTCTAGGGTTGTCAGAACCTGGAGACGATAGATCCAGTTTTGTATGATAAATAGAATAATGTCCTGCCTTTCTGGTATTTTTATGCCCTTTTTATTAAAAAAATCTTAGCATAGAAGCCTCTTTGATGAATAGGAACAAAGAGGGCAGAATCGTATATCTGATGGTCATCTTCAAATCTGTTTGCCTGATTAGTGAATCGTGTTCTCTTTCATGCACCCTGGTAGTTCTGCACTAACTCCAATGATTCGGCTAGTTCTGATAACTGTAATAGAGTGAAACTTTCTATTTGACTTTGTTGCAACCTATTAGATCTTGAACCTCCCAGCTAGCTGTGGAAACCCAGGAAAATTGGTGGCCAAGTTTAATAAAAGACTCAAGTGCATCGAAGATGGTGTACCAATCTAGAATTATGACTAAATTGTACAGAAATCATCGAGAATAACCAACTGAACAGTAACTGGAGAGAAGCCTTATAACCACCGACAGACAGACAAAAACACTTCATCATCACGTGACTGGTAGGGAGTGTGGAGGAGATGCCAGAGGGCTGGCTGGGCTCCCACGGGTGGCAGCTGAAGTTCCAGAAGGATGATATTTCGTCAGTCGGGGGGTGCCCCCTGAGAAGTGTGGGTTCTAATTAACAATGGTAATGAAACTAGAAATCAACTGCAAGAAGAACACTGAAAAACACACACAGACAGGGAAGCTCAATAACATGTTATTAAACGATGAGTGGGTAAACAACAAGATCAAGGAAGAAATCAAAAGAAAACTTGAAACAAATGAAAATGAGGACATAACAATCCAAAATCTGTGGGAAACTGGGAAAGCAATCCTCAGAGGGAAATTCATAGCATTACAGGCCTATCTCAAAAAATAAGAAAAACGTCCAAATAAATAATATAACTTCACACTTAAAGGAACTTGAAAAAGAACAGCAAAGCCCAAAGTGAGTAGAAGGAAGGAAGGAAATAATAAAGATTAGACCATAAATAAGCAACGTAGAGTCTAAAAAAATGATACAAAAAATCAATGCATCCAAGCTCCAGTTCTTTGAAAAGATAAACAGATTGACAAACCTTTAACCACACTCATCAAGGAAAAAAAAAAAGAGAAAGGACACAGATAAATAAACTCAGAAATGAAAAAGGAGAAATAACAACTGACACCAAAGAAATACAAAGAATTGTAAGAAAATATTATGAATAACTATATACCAAGAAACTCGACTACCTGGATGAAATGGATAAATTCCTAGAAACATACAGTCTCCCAAATATAAATGGAAAAGAATTAGAGAATCTGAATAGAGACATTATACTTAATGAAAATGAAGCAATAACCAAAAAACTCTCAACAAACAAAAGTCCTGAACCAGATGGCTTTACAGGTAAATTTACCAAACATTCTGAGAACAATTAACACATCCCCTTCTCAAACTATTTCATAAAATTCAAGAGGAGAAAAGGCTCCCAAACTAATTTTATGAGGCCAGTGTTATCCTAATTCCAAAACCAGATAAACACACTACAAAGAAAGAAAATTATAGGCCAATATCACTGATGAACACAGATACTAAAATCCCCAACAAAGGATATTAGCAAACTGAATACAGCAATGCATCAAAAGGTCGTAACACCATCATCAAGTGGGATTTATTCCGAGAATAGAAGGTTGATAAAACATTCACAAAGCAATAAATGCAATTCATTACATAAACAAAATGAAGGATAAAAACCACATGATCATATCAATAGATATAGAGAAAGCTTTTGATAAAATCCAGCATGCATTTATGATCAAATTACTCAGCAAAGTGAGAATAGAGGGAACATATGTAAACATAATAAAAGCCATATATGACAAACCCACTGCCAACATCATATTCAATGGGCAAAAAATACAAGTGTTTCTGTTAAGATTGGGAACAAGACAGAGATGTCTGCTTTCACCTCGTTTATTCAACATAGTACTGAAAGTCCTAGCAACAGCAATCAGACAAGAAGAAATAAAAGGCATCCAGATTGGAAAGGAAAAAGGAAAACTGTCTTTATTTGCAGATGACATGATACTGTACATAAGAGAACCCCAAAGATTCCACAACAAACAACTAGAACTGATACATGAATTCAGCAAAGTAGCAGAATACAAAATTAATATCCAGAAGTCAGTTGCATTTTTATATGCTAATAATGAACACATAGACAGGGAAATTAAGAAAACAATCCCATTCACAATTGCTTCAAAAAGAATACAATACCTAAGAATATACCTAACCAAGGATGTAAAAGATCTGTGCTTGGAAAATTATAACACACCAAAGAAAGAAATTGAAGAAGATACAAATAAGTGGAAGCACAAACCATGTTCATGGGCAGGAAGAATTAACATCATTAAAATGTCCATGGAACCCAAAGCAATCTTTAGAGTCAATGCAATTCCTATCAAGATTCCAATGATGTGTTTCACAGAACTAGAACAAATTTCAGAAATGTATATGTACCACAAAAGGTCCTGCATAGCAACAGTGATCCTGAGAAAGAAGAACAAAGTTGGAGGAATCATGCTAGGTAACATCAAACTATACTACAAGGCCATAGTAATCAAAACAGCATGGTACTGGCATAAAAATAGACACTTAGATCAATGGAACAGAATAGAGAGCCCAGACATAAACCAATGACTTTATATACAATTCATATTTTTAAAAATATTTTATTTATTTATTTTTAGAGAGAGGGGAAGGGAAGGAGAAAGAGAGAAACATCAATGTGTGGTTGCCTCTCACGTGGCATCCACTGGGGACCTGGCCTGCAACCCAGGCATGTGCCCTGACTGGGAATTGAACTGGCGACCCTTGGGTTTGCAGCCTGCCCTCAATTCACTTAGCTACACCAGCCAGGGTGACAATTCATATTTGTCAGAGGTAGCAAGCACATGCAATAGGCTAAAGATAGTTTATTCAGTAAATGGTGTTGGGAAAATTGGACAGATATGTGAAGAAAAATGAAACTAGATTGCCATCTTATACCACACACAAGAATAAATTCAAAATGGATCAAAGACTTAAATGTTAGACCTGAAACCATAAAAATTATAGAAGAAAACATAGGCAGCAAAATCTTAGACATTGCTTGTAGAAATTTTTTATTGGATATAGTTCCCCAACCAAGGGAAATAAAAGAAAAAATAAATGCGACTACATCAAAATAAAAAAGGTTTTCTACAGCAAAGGAAATCATCAACAAAATAAGAAGACAATCCACAGAATAGGGGAACATATTCACCAACACATGTGATAAGGCGTTAATATTCCAAAATTTATAAAGTACTTACAAAACTCAACACCAAAAAAGAAACAAACATCCCAATTAAAAAATGGGCAAAGGACCTGAATAGACACTTCTCCTGAGAGGACATACAGATGGCCCATAGACATATGAAAAGATGCTCAATGTCACTAATCATTAGAGAAATGCAAATTAAAACTACAGTGAGATACAATCTTATACCTGTCAGAATGGCTTTCATCAATAAATCAACAAATAAGTGCTGGAAAATATGTGGAGAAAGGGGAACACTTTTGCACTGTTGATGGGAATGCAGACTGGTGCAGTCACTATGGAAGGCAGTATGGAGACACCTCAAAAAATTAAAAATGGATTTGTCTTTTGACCAGCAGTCTCACTTCGGGAAATATATCCGAAGGAACCCAAAACACTAATTCAAAAGAACATAAGCACCCCTGTGTTCATTGCAGCATTATTTATAATCACCAAGATTGGGAATCAGCCCTAGTGTCCATCAATAGATTAGTGGATGAAACAACTATGGGACATTTACACAGTGAAAATCTACTTGGCTATAAAAAAAAAATAAGAAAATTTTATGCTTTGCAACACTATGGATGGACCTGGAGAACATCATGCTAAGTGAAATAAGCCAGTCTGAGAAAAACGAACACCATATGATCTCACTCATGTAGAATCTAATGAACAAACTGAACTAACAAGCAGAACAGACAGACTAGAGGAAGAGCATAGTGACAACTTGTGGGGAGGGAGTTTGGGGGTGGAGAGATTGAGCAAAAAGGAAAAAGGACTCATGGACATGGACAACAGTGTGGTGATTATTGGGGGTAGGGAGGTGTAAGGGGACTAACTGGTAATGGGAAAAGTACAGTATAGATTGGTGCTTAAATAAAAGACTAAAGTGCAGTTCTTCACAGTTTGAGTAGGAAAGTAGTGAAGTACCACTTAGCCTTGGAATAGACGTTGCCCATGCCTGGATCCCATGTGCATTTGTTTTTTGTTTTTTTTGTTAGCATCTGTTTTTGTTTTATTATTCATATTTAGTTTATTAATCCAAAAGCCTTCTGCCCATCTTCTGGATCTTGCTAATTGACACATGTTCAGAGCAAAACATTTTCTCCTTCCCGCCTCTTCCTTGATCCTCATCAGGAAACCTGCTCTTGTAGGTGGAACTTCTTCCTCTAGCTTTTCTTTCTCCCTTTTGCTGCTTATCCCCACTACGTTCCCTACAGATGGAACTAAAATATTTCATGTTTTCAACAGAGTGTGAAATAAGCCAAAATTTATGGCTGAACTATTTTAAGAATCATGTATGCTTCCACAATTCTTTGCTGCATTTCATGGAATAATTAAGAATGTGCATTCTCTTCATATTTTCGGTGATAGACTTCATGGCTACAAATTGACAATGATGTATATGAAGTCTGCCTGGAAAAAGTCAGTCCATTGTTAATATAATGAGAATGGTTTGCACCACATCAATGTAAGCTGGTGGCCAAGGAGAGTGGACTGGAATGCACATGTGTGAACAATGATGACTTAACTGTACTAGTCAGTGGGGGCAGTAGATGTTGCTGAGTGAGCATGTGTGCTTTGTGGCCACCACATTCAAAATGACTGAGCGAGTAAAGCAATGAATCTGCATGAAATTTTGCATTAAGCTCGAAACTCCCTCTGTGGAGATGATTCAGAAGGCCACAGCTATGGGCAGCTGGTGACTGGCAGTTTTACCACAACAATGTGCCTGCTCATGCATCACATCTCCAGAGTGTTTTGGTGAAATATCAGATCACCCAGGTGACTCAGTCCCCCTACAACATAGATTTGGCATTCTGTGACTTCTGGCTTTTCCCAAAGCTAAACTCGCCTTTGAAAGGGAAGAGATTTCAGACCATCAATGAGATTCAGGAAAATACGATGGGACAGCTGATGGTGACTGGGAGAACCGCGTGAGGTCCCAAGGTGCCTACTTTGAAGGGGACTGAGGTGTCATTGTCCTATGTACAATGTTTCTTGTATCTTCTTCAATAACTATCTCTATTTTTCATATTATGTGGCTGGACACCTTCTGGACAGACCTCATATGCCACCAATCAGAGAGTAATTTGACCCACAATGGAATAGTGATGCAGCCTGGACTACGAGCATAGTTTAAGCCCCAAATGAGTAGTAGGCACTTGGGTCTTTCTCAAATTGTTGTCTTCTCTATGAATTGTTGGTAGGGTCAAGGAATAATTTTCATCAGTGTCTTGACTTGTCTGGCCAATTAAGCAGACATGTCTCTGCAGTGGAAGTCTATTAAGTGAAAAGGGCTGGGTCTGTTTGGTATAACTAATTAAGGATAACCCACCACCCCTTTTTTAATTTTACCAAAATCAGTGTCTTAAATAGAAGAAAATTATGGTGAAGGAAAGCAAAACCTGTACCTGTTATATCCACACTGGTGTGTGGATTTCATAGCATTTTCCTCCCCCTGCTGCTATGGGATCTGAGACTCATTTGAAGCAACCTTGGCAGAAGTATATTAGGTACTTAGACCTATGAAGGATATTTTGATCTGTAATATAAAAAGCAATGTAATAATTAATATAAAAACAGCTGAAAGTGCCTGAGGTCAGTAGCTGCTACATCAATATTGCATGTAAACAAAGTATTAGTCAAGATTGCTTTCAGAGGGCCCTAATTACATCAGTTTTTATTTAATTTAGTTTGATTTAATGATACTTTTTATATGAATTTGCTTCATGGTTACTTGGTTGATTGCAATTTCCTTTCCTTGAGAAGAATGTATTGAAGATAGGATAGGTAGAAACTTCTTTTTAACAGTTTAGTTAGCTGACCCTGTATCAAAGGCACAGTATTTTATTGCAAAGTTAATTGATATAAAGCCAGTAATTTAAACTTAATTCACTTAGTTTACAGGCTTTAATGTAAAAGTCACCTACAATGAAGTGCACAAGTATTGCTGGTATGTTTGAGTTTTGAGAAATACACTCACTCGTGTAACTTGGATTCTTATCGTGATTTCGAATGTTTAGCTCTTGCTGTTCCTTCCCTTCAGTCCGCGCTTCACTGCGCCACCAGGCAACCACTGTGCTGGCTCTTTTTTCCATCACAGAGTAGATTTGCCTATCGCACAGCTTCAAGCAAATGAAGTCTCACAACATGTACACTTTTAAGGTTTCTTTCACTCCTAAGCTTAATTCTAATAAATAGTTTTCACACTATGTATCATAGAAATTAGTTATGATAAGCAGTTGTGTCAAATAAAGCAAACAAAGTGGTCTTGTCTGAAAGAAGGCAAAGTTAATATATTATAATTTTGAGATGCCTCAGCTAACAAAGACTGATTTGTTTTTTATTTTATTAATATATTTTATTGTTATTAATATATTTTTATTGTTACATTATCACAGTTGCCCCAGTTTGTCCTCCTCTGCCCTCCTCCTCCCATCCCGTTCCCCTCATAGTCAATCCCCACACTGTTGTCCATGACCGTGGGTCACTGATACATGTTCTTTGACTAGTCCCTTTTCTTCCTTCTTTCCACCCTTATCCCCTTCCCCCTTCCCTCTGCCTGCTGTTGGTCTGTTCTATGTTTCCATGTCTCTGCTTCTATTTTGCTCACTAGTTTATATTTTACCCATTAGATTCCTCTTATAAATGAGATCATATGGTATTTGTCTTTCACCAACTGTCTATTTCACTTAGGGTAATATTACCCAGTACCATCCATGCTGTCACAAAAGGTAGGGGTTCCCTCTTTGTTTCTGCTGTATAGAATTCCCTTGTGTAACTACTACAGTTTTTGGATCCACTGATCTACTGATGGGCACTTAGGCTGCTTACAGCACTTGGCTATTGTAAATTGTGCTGCTATGAACATTGGGGTCATAGGTTCCTTTGAATTGGTGTTTCAGGATTCTTAGGGTATATTCCCAGCCGTGGAATTGCTGGGTCAAAAGGCAGGTCCAGTTTTAGGTTTCTGGGGAAATTCCATACTGTTTTCCATAATGGCTGCACCAGTCTGCATTCCCACCAATGGTGTACAAGGGTACCCTTTTCCCCACATCCTTGTAAGCACTTGTATGTTGATTTATTAATGATAGCCATTCTGACAGGAGTGAGGTGATATCTCATTGTGGCTTTAATCTGCATCTCTCTAATGGCTAGTGATGTTGAACATCTTTTCATACGTCTATGGGCCTTCCATATGTTCTCCTTGGAGAAGTGCCTATTCAGGTACTTCACCCATTTTTTAATTGGATTCTTTGTCTTTCGGGTGTTGAGTCTTATAAGTTCATTATATATGTTGGAGATTAAACCCTTGTCCAATATATCATTGGCAAATTTGTTCTCCCATATGGTTGGTTTCTTTTCATTTTGATGCTTGTTTCTTGAGCAGTGCACCAGCTTTTTAATTTGCTGTAGCCCCATTTTTTTTTTTTTCTTAA
This sequence comes from Carollia perspicillata, assembly GCA_004027735.1. Lineage (NCBI taxonomy): Eukaryota > Metazoa > Chordata > Mammalia > Chiroptera > Phyllostomidae > Carollia > Carollia perspicillata. The sequence goes on along the minus strand of PVKM010005359.1, from coordinate 2,845 downwards.
TATCCCTTGCCCTGGAAGATATATTGGCAAAAATATTGCTACATGGGATGTCTGAAATTTTACTCTCGGTGTTTTCTGCTAGGACTTTTATGGTGTCACAACTTATATTAATATTTTATCAATTTTGAGTTTATTCTGGTGTTTGGTGTAAGGTGGTGGTCTAGTTTCATGTGTTTTTTTTTAGAATTTTTTAAAAAATTTTAATTGTTTTTCAAGTACAGTTTTCTGTTGTTTACTCCCATCCCAGGCCACCCCCCCAGTGCTCCCCATCTCTCTCCCCTTTTCACCCACCTTAGTTTTTGTCCATGTGTCCTTTATACTTGTTCCTATAATCCCCTCCCTTTTTCCCTGAAATTCCCTCCCCTCTCCCCTCTGGATACTTTCATCCCCTTTTCTAGTTTCATGTTTTTACATGTACCAGTCGAGTTCTCTCAACACCATTTATTGAAGAGACTATTTTTTACTGCATTTTATGCTTGTACCGCCTTTGTCAAATATTAATTGACCATAGAGACATGGGTTTATGTATGGACTATCTGTTCTGTTCCATTTTTCTATGTGTCCTTATGCCAGTACTAGGCTGTTTTGATTACAGTGGCCTTGTTGTATAGTTGTATATTAGGTATTGTGATCCCTGCAACTTTATTCTTCTTTCTCCAGATTGCTGAGACTATTACAGTCTTTTTTTGGTTCCATATAAATTGTTGAGGTGTTTGTTCTAGATCATTGAAATATGTCATTGGTATTTTAATAGGAATTATGTTGAATCTCTAGATTGTTTTGGATAGAATGGACATTTTAATGATGTTATTTCATCCAATCCATGAACAGGGTATATTCTTCTATTTATTTGTATCTTCCTCAGTTTCTTTCTTCAGTGTTCTGTAGTATTCTGAGTATAGATCTTTACCTCCTTGATTAAATTTATTCCCTGGTACTTTATTTTTCCTGTTGCTATAGTAAATGGGATTTTTCCCCTAGTTTCTCTTTCTGATAGTTCATTGTTGGTGCACAAAAATGCCATTGATTTCTAAATATGGCCTTTGTATCCTGCTACTTTGCCAAAATCACTTATTAGGTCAAGTAGTTTTTTTGGTGGAGGCTGTAGGGTTTTCTATGTACACTATCATGTCATCTGCAAATAAGGACAGTGTTACTTCCTCCTTTCCAATTTGGATGCCTTTTCTTTCTTTTTCTTGTCTGATCATTGTGGCTAGAACTTCTGGTACTATGTTGAATAAGAGAAGTGAGAGTGGACATCCTTGTCTTGTTCCTGTTCTCAGTGGGAAAGCTTTTGGTTTTTGCCCATTGAGTATGATGTTAGCAGTTGGTTCCTCATAAATGGCCTTTATTATGTTGACATATTCTCCCTGTACTCCCACTTTGCTGAGTGTTATCATAAATGAGTGCTGGATTCCATCAAGTGCTTTTTCAGCATCTTATTGATATGATCATGTGGATTTTGTCCTTCATTTTGTTTATGTGTATATTACGTTTATTGATTTGTGAATAATGTACTATCCTTGCATCCCTGGGATAAACCACACTTAATCATGGTGTATGACCTTTTTAATGTATTGCTGGATCCAGATTGCCAGTATTTTGTTGAGGATTGATTAGTTTTTTTAATTGAAATTTTAGTTTATAGAATTACAGATTCACATGGAGTTATAAACAATAATACAACCTTTACCCAGTTTCCCCCAATAGTAACATTTTGCAAAAATACAGTATAATATCTTAACCAGGATATTGAATGTTGATGTAATCTACCAATCTTAGATTTCCTGTTTTACTTGTATGCATGTGTATTTATGTGTATTTATTCAGTATAGTTTTAGCAAGTGTGTAGGTTTATATAGGCACCAACACAGGAAAGATGCTGAGCATTTCCAGCAACACAAGGAGACTTTATGTGGCTGTACCCACTTCCTCCCACAATTCCCCTCCTATCTCTAGAGCCTAGAAACCACTAATTGGTTCTCCATTTCTAAAAAACCTTCATATGAATGGAATCATATGGTTTGCAACCTTCTGGTTTTGCTTTTGTAACTCACCGTAATTCCCAGGAGGTTGAATGCATGCATCACTAGTTTTCCTTTTTACTGTGGAATAGAGTTCCACGGTATGTACGTACTGTAGTTTATTTAACTGTTCACCTGTTAAAGGACGTCTGGGCTGTTTCCAGTTTTTGGCTATTGTGAATGAATCAGCTTTGAACATTTGTGTTTAGGTTTTTGTGTGAACATAAGTTTTCATTTCTCTGGGATAAATGCCTAGGGGTATAATTGCTGGGTCATGTGATGATGGCATGTTTAGTTTAAAAAGGAGCTGCCAGACCGTTTTCCAGGGCAGCTGCACCGTTTCATACAACTAGCAATGCATGCGTGATGTAGTTTCTCTGTGTCCTTACCAGCATTTGGTATTGTCATAATTTTTTTGTTGTTTTTGGTATTCTGATAGGTGTGAAGAGGTATCTCATCATAGATTTAGTTTGTATTTCTCTGATTCTCTGATAGCTAATGATCTTGAACAATTTTTTTATGTGCTTATTGGCTATCTATATATTCTCTTTGGTGAAATGTCTGCTCATGTCTTTTCCCATTTTCTAATTGATTAAAAAAAAATCTATGCTTAAATATATGAAACAAAGGACAACCCAATTCGCTTTCAAGACCATTTAAGAAAAATATCCCAAGAAATAACTCATTTGGCTTGAGAGAGTCTATTTGTAACCAGATGAATAGGTAATTGAATCATGTGATGAATCATGTGATATATATATATATAAATAGATATTTTGCAACAAGTTAACAAATATGTGAAAAGAATTGTCAGATTTCGG
>PVKM010005358.1:0-48182 GCA_004027735.1 Carollia perspicillata | reverse complement strand
TCTGCCCCTGACCTTCACTCCCACCATTGAACTATGACGTATATTGTTGCCAATATAAGTCTTCTGAAATATCCTTTTTCATGTAGTCCCCTTCTAAAAACCTATGATAATTTCACCTTACCTATCATGTCATGTCTAAAGATTTCCATGAGGTTTCAGTGGCCTGTGTAATTTAGCAGCATACAATCAGTCCAATCCTATTTCTTGCTGTTACCCAGCATTCATCTTCCCTTCAGTCTAGTGGGCACTTCACTGTCTATCTTATACAGGTCCCAACACAAATAATGCCCCTTTTTATTATAAAATCATAAGCATGTAATTCTATAACATAACACTATCATACTCAAGCACACGATGTGACATTTTAGGCGAAATGTTCAAATTAAAACTATAAATTATTACACCCATATTATTACCCTGCCAGCCACACTCAAGCAGGCGTTACTTCTGCTGGACCCTGTATTTTGTGGTTCTACTTTTATTTCTGTTTTATATCGTCTGTGGGACTTGCACTTCCCTGTCTCTAAATCCTAATCATGTTTTAACCATTTTTGATGTTATAGCTCAAATCATTGTGCTTTAAAACATTATTTGGCTACTCTAGTCCACATTAGTCTTTTCTCAGCCTCATATAATGAATTCTGTGCAGTTAAGCATTTAAACACTGTAAATTTTTGCCCGTGCTGTTTCTTAAACATTTTTTATTTTTCAGTTAGTTGACATACAGTATTGTATTAGTTTCAGGTGGATACCCAGTGATTAGACATTATGGAACCTACTAAGTGGTCATCCCAATAAATCTCATACCCATTTGACACCATACGTAATTATTACAATATTACTGACTATATTCCCTATGCTGTACTTTATTTACATCAGCACGACTGTTCTGCTGCTGCCAATCTGTACTTCTTTATCCCTTCAAGTTTCTCACCCAACCCCCTCAACCCGCCTCCCATTTGGCAACCATCCGAATGTTCTCTCTATATCTGTGAGTCTGTTTCTGTTCTGCTTATTGCCATTTTATTGTTCATATTTTTATCTTCTTCCTCCTCTTCTCTTTCTCCTCCTTTTCTTCTCCTTCTCTTTCTCCTCCTCTTCCTTCAAAAACACCCTTTAACATTTCAGGTAATAATGGTTTGGTGGTGATGAAATTTAGCATTTTCTTGCCTGTGAAGCTCTATATGTCCTTCAGTTCTGTCCTGTTTGGGACTCTCTGCGCTTCCTGGACTTGTATGGCTCTTTCGTAGGGCTCTTCCCTTGGGTGGGGAAGTTTCTGTCATCATTTTTTCAAATAATGATGTGCTCTTCTCCTCCCCATGATGTGAATGTTAGTACTCTTGAAATTGTCCCAGAGGCTCTTTACACTGTCCTCATTTTGGGGGGATTCTTTTTACTTTTCCTGTTCTGATTGGGTGTTTCGTATTCTCTATATTCCAAATCACTGATTTGATTCTTGGCTTCATCCACTGTACTGTTGATTCCCTGTAAATTATTCTTCATTTCAGTTAGTGTAACCTTCATTTCTGACTGGTTCTTTTTCATGATTTTCCTGTGCTTTTTTAATGCTGTTGAAGTTCTCGCTAAGTTCATCTCTTCTTCCCTTAAGTTCAGTTGAGCATCCTTATAACCAGTGTTTTGAACTCAGAATCTATTAGATTGCTTGTAACCATTTTTTTTAGTTCTTTTTCTTGAGTTTTGGTCTGTTCATTCTTTTAGGCCATGTTTCTTTGTCTCTTCATTTTGGCAGCCTCCTATTGTTTATTTCTATGTATTAGGCAGAACTGCTATGTCTCTTGGGCTTGGTAGAATGCCCTTATGTAGTAGGTGTCCTGTAGGGTCCAGTGGCACAGCCTCCCCCTTCACTAATCTGGGCACTTCAGGTACACCCCTCCCCAGCCCTCATGTGGGCTGTATACAGTCTCATGTTGTAGTTCACCCTTGATTGCTGTTGGCACATCAATGGGAGGGACTTTATCCCCAGGTCAATCACATGTACAGAGGCCCACCCATTGGGGTAGGACGTACTTCAGGGGTGCTCTGATGCCCACTGAGTCTGCCCCTTGAGTATGTCGCATGTGAGGGTGGTGCTTTGATGTGCTCCAAAGCTGTTTGCAGGGTGCACCAGCTCTGGGGCCTCCCAGGGGGTATAGGCGAAGGTCAGCTGCCTGTGTTCTGCCTGGGGCCACCTGGCATGAGTTACAAAGCAGTCTGCAGGTGGCTGCAACTTTTGTGGTGTTTGGATGTGTTCAGGAGAGGCCAAACTTTATGCCAAGGCCGGCTGACATCAGTACCATTTAGAGATAGGTACGGGGCACTCAGAGGCCAGATGCTGCTTTTTTTGAGAAATTTTAGGAAAATCTGAGCATAAGGCAAGACAGGCTATTCATATGGAAAAGCCACTGGAAACAACTTGGTTAGCAAATTGGTAAGTCGGGAGTCCCAGGGAATCAACAGGATTGGGCAAACAGTATTAGCCAGATTGATGGGAGACTCAGATATAGCACCTGTCTACCAGTTCTTTGTAGAGGGCTGAGAAAGGGAACAGTGGCCTCTGTCTGAGAGAAAGCTGCCCCTCCAACTCGCACCCTTTTGCAAGACAGTTCAGTTCCTCCCCATATGTCCCTGGTGCTTTTGGAGCTGCTGACCCAGTGCTGGATGAGTCTGAATATGTCCATGGGTGGGCCCTTGAAGAGGAACTGCTTGGGACTCCAGTAACCCTCTGTCTTACTCAGCCATTGGTTTTTACAGCCAGAAGTTATGGAGGCTTCTCTTCCTGGCAGTGGAACCTTGAGGGGGGTGCCTGGGGAGGGCCGGGACCCCTTGCTACTCAGGGGGCTCCTCACAGCTTAGATATCCCTCCCAATTTTTAATCCCCCACACATGTGGGAGCAGCACATTCAGTGTTTCCACCTACCAGTCTCGATGGGGCTTCTTCTTCATGTCCTTAATTGTAGGACTTTGTTGAGCTAAATTTCAGGTGGTTCTGAATGATGGTTGCTGTGTAGCTGTAATTCTGATATGGTTGTAGAAGGACACGAGTACCGCATTACCTCTGCTGCCACCCTGACTGGAAGCTTTCCTATGCTGTTTCAGTAAACAAGTTCTTTGAATCTAGGGGCAGCACCTCCTGCATCCTTGTATTTCTCATCTAGCACTAGTACTAGTGAATACCATTTTTGTCTACTACATTCTTAGAGGCACTGTATTTTTTTACATATTCCTATTTCTATATCTGATCATTTTAATGTGATAATTTTCTCCCAAAACAAGTTATTAAAATCATGCTGCACTTTACAGAATAAAGGACTTACAGCAATTAATTTTTAAAATTGCTTTGTTGAAATTGAAGTAATCATTTATTTTTAAAGTTTCAATTCTACTGGTCAAATACCTTTCACTACATAAATAAATTTTAAGATAACATGTCTCAAGTGAGAGTCATTGTGTCCCTTATTTTAAAAATACTGAGCAGATGACAACTACATAGTTTAGTAGCCTTTCATGAATGAGTATGCAATAGTATTTAGTTAGGGTTTTGTGTGGATTGATCAACTATCTGTGTCCCCTATTAGTTCCCAAGAGATAAACTTGGAATTTTGAAAGACCCCCTCCCTCCCCCAACTTAACATTGAACTGGAAATAACTTCTTTTTAGTTTGGTCCTGGTGGAGGGTCGACCTATTCATTTTATGAGCCACGACATAAGGCTTAGTTAACTTGTCGAGTCATAGCCAAAGCCTGAAGCTGACAGCAGAGAAAGTGTGTGTACTAAGGGCAAATAACTGAGGGTGATGGGTTTATGTAGGAAATGAGGAGAGAATGACTAAAATAGGAAAACAATTCTGAGGTCCCATTCTATTTCAACTTCATAAAACAGGCTAGCCTGAGGTACAGCAGCTCTGTTATATTAAAAGACCCCGTTAGCTTAATATTGTGTTTATATGATGCATCACCTGGGAGCTTAGAATGCAAATTTCAGAGCTCCACCTCAGATTTACTGTGACAGCAACTCTGGGGCTGTGACCAGTAGTCTTTGTTTTTCAGCCCCTCCAGGTGGGTGATTCTGATAGTGAAGTTTGAGAACCACTGTCTTACAGGATATATCCTTTAATAAACAAGTATTAAGCCAAATACTTTGTGGCAAAACTTTTGTATTCTTAATTCCTGAGTACCTCAGGTAGAGTTAATTACTTCTTCTTTTTTAATTTTTATTTTTTACATAATTCTGCTATACCTATCATTTACACTGTGTTGAAAGATTTCCACTAAACCAAAATCATTAGTGATTGTTTACTAAATGAATTAACGGGTGAATTGATAATACAAATTAAACAGATGTGCATAGTCATTTTGCACTCAGCCCTGGTCAGCAATTAAAAGACATATATGCATGTTCATGTACACACACCCACCTACACACACATACATACCCACAATACCAGTGATCCCATGTACGAGAAAGTATGGGATGTATAACCCAGGGCTCAGCTAGCTTTTTCTGCAAAGGGCCTGATAGTAAATATTTTTGGCCTAAATATTTTTGGCTTTGTAGGCCATAGGGTCTCTTACAACTACTGTACCCTGCCATTGCATCAGGAAAGTGGCCAGAGACAATGTATAAATGAATGGATATGGCAAGATTTGTTCCACTGCTGGCAGGATTTGGCCTTTGGACAGCAGTTTGTGAACTCCTGTATCCCATTGCTGAGGAAACTACTCAGAGAATACGGATAACGGTTATCAGTCTTCACTCCCCTTTAGTGACAAACAGTGGATGATAGTCACCAGTTTAATATTAATTATCTTGTAATTCTCCCTTGGGTAAACCCCAGATTATGTGTAAAGCATATTAGAATGCAAACTACATGAGAGTTATATTTCAGGGATACTCTTAACTCAGTTCCCAGGGATGATGATAAAGTATATTGACTTCTGGTTTCTGGTCTGAGACCTAAAGAGCTTGGAAGACCTCACTCCTGTCATCCCAAGAACAAAGTTGAACAAGCTGAAAGTTAACAACTCTTCTTAAATCCATCAGAAAATTGAGGTCACGGGGCACACTGTTGCTTAGACAGGCAGGTGCAGAGAATCACAGCTTACAGATACATGGCAGAAGCCCAGGAGTGGAAACCAAAAGCTAAAGCCACTATAGGTAGGAACACTGAACTGTAATCTATGAATTGCTGGAGGCTCATTGTGGGCTAGCTTGAGTGTTCCAGTCTTAGGAAAACCCCACACTTTTCTGGGTTTTACCTCAGGAGCCCTACCAGGTTCTGCCTGTGATACGAGAGAAAAGTCTCTTATTTTCTGTATGGGCAGAGGAGAGTAAGGGGAATGGTGGGAAGAGGAGAAAAGTAACCATTTTGAAATAGCACAAAGTTTTCTCTTTTTTTAAATAAGGTCTTCCATAAGGGAAACAATTTTATCAGAACCTAACCAACTGTGGCTTCACCAAAACCTCATTGGCCTGGGGGAATGGAAATACCCAGCTGCAGCCCTCTCAGTCTTCCCTGTGGGGGAAGGGAATATCTAATTCTGGCACACTGAAGGACTAAAACCTAATCGCAGGACAAGTTGGGTATTCCTACCCCAACTTTATCACCACGTCACTAAGGCTCCTGTATAATAATAGGATTATTGATAAAACAGCCATAAGCCTCAGACTTTAAGAAGTCTTTAGGGACTCCCGAAGAGAACCTGGGAGGTAAAAACAAGGACATTAGAAAAAATTTTAGCCTCAGAGACCACAGCTACAGCAAACAGTAAATACAGTCTAACTCCTAGCCAGATACACATAAAACCTCACACTAAAGGCCTGCGTACCTCAGATCCTTTTACTTAATATTGTCTGGCTGTTAATAAAAAAATTGCAAGGCATGCTAGAAGGCAAAACACACTATTTGAAGAGGTAAACCAAGTATCAGAACCAGACCCCTAGATATGGTGTATATTTCCAAAATATCAGACTGAATTTAGAATCACTATGATTAATATGCTAAGGAATCTAATGGAAAAAGTGGACAACATGCAAGAACAGAAGGGTAATGTAAGCAGAGAGATTGAAACTGACAAATACAAAGGAGATGCTAGAAATCAGACACACAGTAACAGAACTGGACATCTCTGACAGCCTGTCAGTAGACTAGACAGATACCTGAGGAAAGACTCAGTGAGTCTGAAGGTATGTCAGTAGAAACTTTCTCAGACAGGCGGAAATTGAGGCAGTTTGTTACTAATATACTTGTTTTGTATGAAGTGTGAGAAGTAGTTCTATAAAAAGAAGGAAACTGATATAGGTCAGAAACTCAGATCTGTATAAAGAAGATTTAGAATAAATGAAGATAAAATATTTTCTAACATAAGTTTTTTCAACATGTTTTTGTTGATTATAGTTTATGGATAAGAGAAATGAATGACAGCAACGTAAGGGAGGAGGGTGTGGAGAATGGGAATACTCAAGGTACTTGTACTAATTGAGAAGCAGTATAGTGTTCGAAAGTGAGCTTGAATTAGTCATAAAAGAATGCTGAAAACCCTAGCCAGGGGTGTGGGTGTCCAAACTTTTGGTATTCTCTGGGCCACACTGGAAGAAAAAGAGTTGTCTTGGGCCACACATTAAATACACCAACACTCATGAAAACTGATTAGCAAAAAAAAGGTTTTAAGTAAATTTACAGTTTTGTGGTGGGCCACATTCATAGCCGTCCTGGGCCTCATGTGGCCCGTGGGCCGTGGGCTGGACACCCTGCATGATCACTAAAAATATTTTAAAAGGAAGTATAATTGATAAGAGTAGAGGGGAAGGAATCATGTAAAATGTTGAATAGAACCAGAGAAAACAAAAAGAAAAAAAAAGGAACAAAGCAAAAGGTCAGTGAATAATAAATAGTTACAAATATGGTACATATTAATCTAACTATATCAATAATCGCTTTAAATGTGAATGTTCTAACTGTTGCTGGTGGAAACATGATTCTTTTGAGCTATCACAGGAAAGACATTTTGGGGATACACACATCAGAGGGGGATATTGTGGAAAGATTTATTGGAGCAAAAACAAAGGACAGCCCTCAAGTGCCCTATGTTTCATCTATGACCAGGTGGCTCAGCTCTGTCCTGCTGTGGAAGAAGACGAGCCTCTGGGGCTGCAAGCCTGCACCTGTGCCTCTCAGGCCCAGGAGGGCCAGGACCTGGAGGTTCAGAACTTCTGTGTGTCTCATATCCCCATCTGCATGTTCTCTGCTGCCAAGGCTGCACTTGGGCCATTGGGCTCACAGGGCTGCTTCAGGGAGAGAGAGTGACAAAGGAGCAAATTCACCACAGGCCTTTGTTAAGTTTTGATTGTATCTTGGGTTTGAGAAGGGTTAAGCTTTCTTTCAAACTAACCAATGCCTTTTCTGGCTCTTCGTGGGCTTGTCCTGGGCCCTTCCACTATCCAGTTCCTTTCCTGAGTCTTCTGGGGTTTTGTACCCTTACCCAATCGGATCCTTTCCCCAGAGTAGACTGCCCCCCTTTATGGTCACCTACTGTGCATCCCTTATAGTAGAAGGACCTCCCCCTGCGCAAGTCTGGGCAGGGGAATTTGCTCTATTGTATTTTATTTAGTCCCACTCTGCCCCACCTTCCCCCCAGTCCAGGCGATTGGCTGTTCCCCCCCTTCATCTTCCTGCCTGCATCTGGATTAAGTCCCCTTTGGTGGCAGATGTCACTGTCCCCTGGGATGTCTGAAGCTGTAACTTCCAGAGTTAATCAGGTTTAGGCTTAGCAAGTTTTGTTGCCTTCCTTTTTGTTAATATCTAACTAGCCAACTGCCTACTGTGATATAAATATACCAATTAAAAGACAGATACTCTCAAAATAGATTTGAAAACAAGACCCAACTATTTGTAGTCTACAAGTATATCACTTGCAGACTTTGGTACTTCATCATTTAGTAACCAATTGCTTGTAACATATTTCAGAAGCTGTGCTCTACAAGCTGCAAGCAAATGGTGAGGTACTTAAATTATAAAGAGCTCAAGGGGTAATGGCCACATGTTGTGCCCACTTTTGTTTATAAACTTTTCATGTCCTTGTGAGAATTAAATTTTACAAGTAATTATTTAGCATTTCTTATGTAGATTCTGATTTCTTTCTTTTTTTAAACCATCCTCCCTCAGATTCTGATTTTTTATTTGAAAAATTTTTTAATTGTATTTTTTCCCATTACCATTATACCCGCGTTCATCCCCACCCACAATCACCACACTGTTGTCCATGAGTCCTTTTTCCTTTTTGCTCAATGCCTCTTCCCCTAACCTCTGCACCCCCCATAGCTGTCATCCTGCTCTCTATGAGTCTGACTCTGTTTTGTTTGTTAGTTCAGTTTGTTCGTATGAGTAAAATCATATGGTGTTTGACTTCTCTGATGGGCTTATTTCACTTTGCATAATGTTTTTTTTTTTAAAAACAGCTTGAATGATTTACATATCATTAAGTCACCTGTTTTAAGCATGCAGTTCAGTGGTTTTTAGTATATTACAAGGTTATACAATCATCACCATGATCTAGTTTTAAAAGGTTTTGATTTTTTTTTTAAGTAGGGAGTTATATTGACTAGGTTGATTAGAAGTGGTAATGTTATTTAATTATCATTCTGAAGGTTCAAAGACAGTGGGAGCATTTGAGGTAGTGTTTTTGTTTTACATGTTGAAGAGTCTTAACAACAGGACTTGGGTTTCTAGAAACTCAAAAGATGAAGTTGCTCTAGGCTGTATTATTTTTCTCTAAGGTTGTCTTTGTCTTTATTCTCTGTGGACCAGGCTTTCATTACTTTAGATGTGACAAAAAGTTTTCTTCTATGTAGATACTTACTGCTAAAATAATTATCTAAGTATTGAGCGTCATAACTTGTCAAATACTTGTGTGAGTCTTCCTATGGTGCACATTATTTTCAGGCATTTCTACTTTACATATTTATAATTACAAAGCACTATATGAGTTGTCACTTTTCTGTAACATTTTTATACAGTGAGGTGATTGTACCTTAAATTTTCTCTTTGAGATGCTTAGAAAATTTCTCTGCCAAGCATAAAAACAAAATGGAGTTACTTTATTTTAAAAACCTAACATATTTAAGCCCTGTCTGGTGTAGCTCAGTGGATTGAGCGCGGGCCTGCGAACCAAAGCATTGCAGTTTGATTCCCAGTCAGGGCACATGCCTGGGTTGCAGGCCAGTTCCTATCAGGGGATGCGTGAGAGGCAACCATACATGGCTATTTCTCTCCCTCTCTCCTTCCCTTCCCCTCTAAAGATAAATAAATTTTGTAAAAAACCTAACATATATAACAGTTTTAAAGTAAAAATAATCAGAATCACAAAGAGGCAGGTGGTATAAGTCATAATGCACTATGAAATTAGTTGCCTGGGTTTTGCTGCCCAAGTCACATGACCTTTTGAAGTTGTTTCCTTTTTCAGTAAAATGGAAATAACAATACCATATTTTGCTGTGTATAATGCACACCCACGTTTTTGTGTGCAATATACTCAGGATTTATACCCATTATTATACTGATGGTATGTAATCATTATGCCCATGTATATTGTGCATTGTTATTTTCCCCTCAAAAATTTGGGCAAAAAAGTACACATTATACATGGCAAAACATGGTAGTTCCTATCTCATAAGGTTGTAGTGAAGATTAAATGGGGTAATTCATCTAAAACATTTAGTATAGAATCAGACATATGCTAAGTGTTCAATAGATGTTGGCTGTTATTTTTTAACCACAATAAAATTCAAAGAACTTTAACATACCATCTGTTTATGATATTATATGACTACTTTTGATTCTTATTACTGTGTTAGTATACTGTAATAGAGGGAACCATGATGATATTGAAGAAGAGTTTTCTAGGTAGAAAAAGAGCAAATGCAAAGGTCTTGAGAAGACCACCCCAGGAGGCCATGTGGCAAAAGTATGGTAGAGTGTACAGTGATCTCAGGTGGTGGAGGGGGCAGATTTGTGTAGGGCCTTGCAAGTCTAGTAAGCACGGAGGTGGGCTTTCATTCTGAGATGGGAGCTACCATTAGAAGGCCCTGAGCACAGGCGTGACATGACCCAACTGTGATTTAAAAGGCTCGTTATGCTGCTACTGTGTTGAAAAGAGACTATAGTGGGGCCAGGGCAGACACAAGGAGAACAGGCTGTGATGGGTTACTGACTTCACACTAGGAGTTTGTGTGTGTGTGTGTGTGTGTGTGTGTGTATAAAATGAGGTAAATATTTCTGCTGAATAGTTGTAAGTGGTGGTCTTAGGGTGTTGCAGTTAGCTATGAGTAATTTCATTTCCCTATACTTTTCTCTGTTTTCTAAAAATTTTAAGTATTTTTATAATTATAAACAACTTACCATTTTCTTTAAAAAGAGCAGTGATAAAAAATTATGCAACATATAAGACTCTGATTAGAGGGACATAACTTGCAATGTTAAGTACAGTATCACAAGTGCTATTATATTACTAAATTTGAAAGATTTGCCATCAGAGAGACTAAATGTTCATAAGCTGTCTATTGAAGTATAATGAAGTGTCAGCAATTTGGAGTAAATGACCTATCTAAATTAGTAAAAATGAGAATTTGAGTGTAAAACATTTTACATATAATACAATTATTTTAAATAACTGGCGTGAAACTGGATTAACAATAGAGGTTCTATTTTAAAGAAATGCAAATGAATATCATTATAACAATCCAGTAGCCTTACTATTACTGGTTTCTTCTTGCATTGGAGTTTTGTAAATAACTGTTTTTGAGCTCTCAGACTCTTGTTTAAAATAATTGCATTTAGATAGTGGTTTCCGTATCCTAGGGCATGATTCTAGGATCTCTCTTGGGCCTTGCTCCTGCCTTCCTTCACCTGCTGTCCTTTAGCCTGGTCCGTACCCTCCCAACACTGACACCACTCCCACGCCCCCCCACCAGTAATTTTCTACTTGTCCTTCAGAGCACAACTGAATTAACTATAAAAGGAAAGAGTCTTTCCTGAATCTTTAGGATTTAAGTTAGGTCCTTCATCACTCTCCTTCTAAACTTTAATTCTTGTTGCTATACATTACAATTATAATAAATAAATTGTTTGCATAATTTCCTAGTGTCTTCTGTTGGAATGTCAGCACTATAAAGACAGGGATTATATCTCTCACATATATTTCCCCAGTACAGGGTGAAGGCATGCACGAAGGCAGGAGTTCACTCAGTAAATACCGTACATTTAGACTTCATTTGGGGATCCGGTACAGTTTTCCTTTTTCTCGTCAAGATGTTATTTATTTTCAGAGGGGAAGGGAGGGAGAAAAAGAGGAAGAGGAACATGAGTGTGCAAGAGGAATATTGATCGGTTGCCTCTCTCACTGTTCCCAGCATGCCACTAGCTGGGGACCAGCCTGCAACCCAGTCTTATTCCCTGACTGGTAATTGAACTGGCGAATTTTCCCTTCACAGGCCAGTACTCAATCCACTGAGTCACACCAGTCAGTGCAAGTGTTTTCCTTCTGTTCCTCCTCCCACATTCCACTGTCCACTCCCTCATGTAGTGTTTTCAGTTATGTAACAAAGTGTAGAAGTGATAAATAAAAGTAGCACACTTGTTTTTACCATTAAAAATCTTAAGTTTTCTTGATGTACCATTTTCAACAGTATACAAGTATAGCTGTTTAAGTTTTTGTTTACAGATGAGTTTTTTTAATGTTTGATTTAGTGTTAATATAGGCAGTATTACCAAAAATAAATCATTTTATAAGAATAATTGCAAATTAGTATGTATAATCTCAAGCTGGGTCTTTCAGTTTGAAGTATGAAACATTTTCTGAAACTCACTCACATGTTCCCTTTTCCCTACTGTGGAAGACTTTAGTGGTATATGCTGTGTACTGCCTTACAGTGTTTTATTGTAAAGAAATGTTCATTGCTGTTCATGGAGATTGGCTAAATTTTTTAATAATTTCTCATTGGTGATGTGGAGGAGGAGGAGGAGAAACAACTTTGGGGTGTCACTACCACCCTTTTTGATTTAACCTCTGGAAATTTTGACACGTCAGATTAGTGTAGCCTGACTAACTGGAAACAAAATAAGAGGAAAGGTTGAGCACATTAACAACCTATGTACTTAGCTGTGATCCTTAAGGCTTAACTCTGGGGTAATGCAGTTTCTTTCTTGCAGGCCATTCCCAGAGAATTCAAGATTAACAACATACTTATGCTTCTATGTCTATATCAGTTCTTTAAAAAATCTTTCTTAACACTGTTTTCCCCGTTGGAGAGCAATAACGTTATTCACTACTGTTCCCAGGAATTTTTCAGTTTTCTTTTTAAACAAACCAGAGAACTCCAAAAAAGTTTCTTCTGTATAAAATAGATATGAGGAAACCCCAAACAGAAAGAAAGCTCCCTTTTGTTCTTTGGTTGGTGGTTTACCACTCTTACTGCCATCCCAGTGTTAGATGCCACTTTTCTCTGGGGCTGTAGTTTTGTTTTTATGCTCTTCCTCTCTGGAGGGTTTCATATAGTATATATACAATTATTTATAGCTTTCCATTCCGTATTATCATGGTAAGGAACTCTTTGGGTGCAGACTTGAATACTAGTAGATAGTTCACATCAAGATCACACTTTGGTTGTGCTAAATAGCAGGGCTTACACAATGTGTAGGTATTTACAGTTTTCTCTCTGTATTAATTTCTTGTTCCATCTTTGCTTCTAGCACATTTAAGTCTGGGTCTTTTTTCTCAGTTCCTTTCATCGCTTTGTCTTCTTTTCTCTAGTTCTGCTTCTGCGATGACACACATCTGTTTGTCACCCTTCCCTAAACTATTCCTTGCTTTCTGATTCTGGATGACTGCCCTCTGGATAACTGAGTTTGAGTGTACACACCTGTGCTTCCTCTTAATCTTTACAGTTAATCACCAGTTCCTTACTTCTCCTTCCATTCATTACTTTAGGCCAGAGATTTTCAACTTTTTTCATCGCAGTGTACCATAAACTAATTACTAAAATTCCGTGACACACAAAAAAATACATTTCGATTCAGTCACACCAGATGACTGTTGTTGTGTTGGCTCCTGTCATTTTTTAAATTTGACATTCTAAGGGAAAAGAGGCCAGCGCCCCTGACTAAATAGTCAGGGACTGCATGCTTTAACAATTCCTGCAGCACACTAGTGTGCCATAGCTCACCAGTGGAAAATCGCTGCTTTAGGCAGATTCTCTCTGGCCCCAAAATATCTGTATTGGTCTATTGCATCCACTTCTTCAAACTCATGTTTTATTAATGTGGCTCATCTAGACTAAAACAGGACACAAAGTAATTACCAGCGAATTGTGAAGAGAAGTATTTCCTCACAGACAGTGCTCATGTTACTATAGTAACTCCTAGTTTGTCAGCCCCTGGATTTCTCTTTCCCCTTTGTCTTATTGTCTTGTCCTCTTTTGTTCTTATCCTTTGCCTCTCTTCTTTTACCTTTTTCTTTATCTCCCACCTTCCTCTCCCCATTATAAAAAAATATATAATTTATTTAAATGTATGTCTGCTTTTCTTACATTTACAGTACAGGAAGTTGACAGTTTTATATTTATCAGGTTGTTTTGAAGCCTAATCAGGTTATTTAAGAAAAGGCATGATGAAAGGTTATGAAAGAAGATTATGCAAAATTATTTAATAGTGTAGCATATACAAGATGTGAGTCACCATGCAAGTTTAACAGAAGTGTTCTAGGTGATTGCTTGCTGGCTTGCTTTAGTCTCCAGATATAAGGCCACCAAATTAAAACCACTTGAAGATGGTGAAGAATTAAGCAAAAAGGACACTTTGGGATTCCTGACTCCTGAAGTGAGATGTGAAATGTGGTTTCTCTAAAGTTTTAACCTATTTGGTTAGAGGTACAACTTGTGTCTTGCTTTATTTAAGTAATAGAATAAGTTCTCTGTAGTTGTTGAAAATCAGTTTTTAAGGAAGTCGGAATGTGTGCTGCATTGGCAGTGCGGTATGAAAAACTTAGGCTGTTCAGGCTGCTGCTGTCCGTGATGTTCACAATGAACTGTGAGGGACTATAACTGAAATCCAGCCAGAGAAATCCAGTTTTGTAGGAAATTTTTCTGGGATGTCAGTACAGTGTGTTTGCTACTTGATTATGTGGCTGAGGTTACATGTGTTTAATCATCGTGATAATTTAAGAGATGAATGGGCTGTGGAGTGATTGTGGCAGATAGAAAGCAAAACAATTTTGGATCTGCATAATTTGGATATTTTGGATTGCAATTGTTCATCCCTTGAGTTCCAAATATAAAACTGTTACATTCAGTAATATTTAATAATGAAATCTATTAGTTACGGTCATCATGTTTTTATTTAAAATTTAAAATCATAGTCAAGTTGAATTTCTACTTGAAATGCAGAGTTTACCTGATATGTTTAATGGAAAATTGGAAACTACAGAAGAAAACTTGAGGGAACTAAACCACAGAGGAAAAAGAAGAAGGATAAAAAATTAACAAGGTGCAGTAACCCATGGGTCAGTAATGGAGTGGTAGAACATATGTGTAAATGCAGTCCCAGGAAGAGAAAAGAGGTTGGAACAGAAGAGTATTTAAAGTTAGAGTAGGTGAAAGATTTTCAAGTTGACAAACACCCATAGACCTGTGGAGGCCAACAAAGGCAAAGCACAGTAAACACAAAAGAGGGCTTCCAGTTGAGATTGAGTAGGTAAATGCTATGCTTGCTTCCTCCGATGACCATATTAAAATTAAATCTAGCCCTGGCTGGCATAGCTCAGTGGGTTGAGCGCGGGCCTGCGAACCAAACGATCACGGTTCGATTCCCAGTCAGGGCACATGCCTGGGTTGCAGGCCAGTTCCCAGTGGGGGACACATGAGAGGCAACCATACGTTGATATTTCTCTCCCTCTCTCCTTCCCTTCCCCTCTAAAGATAAATAAATAAAATCTTTAAAAAAATAAAATTAAATCTAAAGTACAGCTAACCATCGTAGAGAACTGCTTGAAGTCTAGCTGAACACAAGTCCTATAACTAGGGCTATACAGAAGCAGCCACGTTAAGACTGGTAGGAGGTGTGCAGGCACAAAATGGGCTGGTTAAAAATCAGAAGGGTTATCTTGGCTACAGAGGTCTCTCTAGAGGATAAAGGGGACCCAGCCCCATATTGGACTCCCCAGCCTTGGGTTTCAGTGTTGGGAAAAGAAGTCCCCATAACGTCTGGCTGTGAAAACCAGCAGAGATTGTGGCTAAGTAAGATGGAGGGCTTCTGGAGTCCCAGGTTTAACTTTTTTTTTTAAATAATTCTCACTCTAGGATATGCTTACAAATTTTAGAGAAAGGGGAAGGGTGGGAAGGAGAGAAACATTGAGGCGAGAGAGAAACTTCTATCAGTTACCTCTCGTACATGCACCTTCTGTGGACCAAACCCACAATCTACGCTTGTGCCCTGACTGGGAATCAAACTTGCAACCTTTTGCCCCACAGGATGATGCTCCAGCCAAGTGAGCCACAATGCCCAGGGCCTCACAGGCATTACTTTTAAAGGGCCTGCAAACGGATTTACTTGCTGATGGACTGACTCACTTGCTCTGAGCTCCAGCATAGGGCAACAGCTCAAATGATGCCAGAGATGTATAGGGAGGAACTGAATTGTCTAGCTGCAGGATGAGGGCTGGAGGGATAGCTTTCTCCCTGACAGCAGTGCTGGCAAAAGCTATTGTTCCTTTGCTGAGCCCTGCCCATGCAGGCCCAGGCAAGCTTGATATCTGACTCCTCATCACCCTAGCTAACATCATTTGCCCATCCCTGGTAATTCCTTCTGTCCCCATCCAACCCAAATTTCTGACCCACCCAAGCCACTTCCAGTGGCTTTTTCATTTTAATGGCCTGTCTTGGCTCATGCTACAAACTTTCCTAAGATCTCCGAAAGGTTCACAAATCCCAAACAGGCAACATCTGGCCTTGTTGTCTCTCATGCCTTGTGCTTAGCAGCTCTGAGCCCAGCACTGGGAGCAGCCATTCTTTGTTTGCTGTTCAGCCCCCCTCAGGCACCTCCAAGTCCAGCACAAGTGACAAACATCTGCAAATCACTTTGTAGCTCATACCAAGTGGCCCTGGGCAGGGCATAGGCAGCAGCTGACCTTGGCCTGCACTACAGCCCCTCCCAAGAGGCCCCAGAACCAACACACTTGGTGGCCAATTCAAACCACACCAGAGTACCACTCAACAACTTGTGCAAGTGACAAACCCAAAGGGCAGCCTTGGCAGCCACCAGAGCCCTGCTTTATTTTACTCGTAGGGTCAGCCTGTGCACAACAGCTCCTCCAGTGTAGTCATGGCCAGTCCTCACGAGCAGTCAGCTGGAGGGTCAGTCCCTCCCACTGGTGTGCTGATAGCAGTCAAGGCTCAACTTCAACAAGAGGGCACCCTTGAAGCACCTGGCTTAGGTGACCAGGGAGACTATGTGCCACTGGGGTCCACAGGACATCTATTACATAACATCACTCTACCAAGACTGGGAGATGTAGCAGCTCTACCTAATATACGGAAGCAAACACAGGGAGGCAACCAAAATGAGGAGACAAAGGAAGATGTTCCAAATGAAAGAGCAGAACAAAGCTCCAGAAAAAGAATGAAACAAAATGGAAACATAATCTACCAGTTGCAGAGTTCAAAACACTGGTTATAAGGATGCTCAATGATCTTAGAACTTCAACAGACAGATAGGAAACAAAAATGGAGATACAAAACCAAAAAAGAAGCAGTCAGAAATGAAGAATACAATAGCTGAAATTACTATATTAAAGGAAATCATCAGTGATTTTGAAGAAATCACCCAGTCATAACAGCAAAAAGGAAAAACATTAAAAAAAGAGGATGGTTTAAGGGACCTCTGAGACAGTATTATGTGTACCAACATTTGCATCATAGGGATACCAGAAGGAGAAGAAAGAGAGCAAGGAATTGAAAACCTATTTGAAGAAATAATGACTGAAAACATCCCTAACCTGGTGAGGGAAATAGGTGCACCAACCCAGGAGGTGCAGAGTACCAAACAAGATGAACCCAAAGATGCCCACACCAAGACACACCGCAATTAAAATGCCAGAGGTTAAAGACAAAGGGAGTTTTAAAAGCAGCAAGAGAAAGGCAGTTATTTACCTACAAGGGAGCTCTCCTAAAACAGTCAGCTGATACCTCAATAGAAGCTGTGCAGGCCAGAAGGGATTGGCATGAAATATTCAAAGCGATGAAAAGCAAGGACTGCCCTGGCTGGTGTAGCTCAGTGGATTGAGTGCGGGCCTGCAAACCAAACAACTGCAGTTCGATTCCCAGTCAGGGCACATGCCTGGGTTGCAGGCCAGTTCCCAGGAGGGGACGCAAGAGAGGCAACCATACATTGATGTTTCTCTCTCTCTCTCCTTCCCTTCCCCTCTAAAGATAAATAAATAAAATCTTTAAAAAAAAAAGAAAGAAAAAAGAAAAGTAAGGACTTATAACCAAGATTACTCTACCCATCAAAGTTTTTTAAAATCGAAGGACAGATAAAGAACTTTCTAGACAAGAAAAAGCTGAAGGAGTTCATCATCACCAAACTGATTATTACAGGAAATGTTAAAGGGACTAGAGAAGGGGTGTCACACTCATTTTCACTGGGGGCCTCATGGTTTCCTTCAAAGGGCTGAATGTAATTTTAAGACTGTATAAATGTAACTGCTCCTTAACTAGGTTGAAAGAGCTCTACATTCGGCCCTTGGAAAGCAACCGCGAGGCTGATGTGGCCCCTGATGAAAATGAGTTTGACACCCCTGGACTAGAGGAAGAAGAGGGGCTGGATAGAGGGATTAAAAATATGAGTAATACAATAACTATGTATCTACCAAAAATTACTTTAAATGTAAATGGATTAAATGCTTTAATCAAAAGACATAGGGTGGTTGAATGGATAAGAAAATAAGACCCTTAGGTATGCTGTCTACAAGAGACTCACTTCAGATTGAAAGAGACACATACACTGAAAGTAAAGGGATGGAAACAGATATTTTGTGAAAGTGGAAATGGAAAAAAACAAGCTGGGGTAGCAGGAATTACACCAGACAAAATAGACTTTAAAACAAAAGCAATAACAAGAAACAAGGAAGGACTCAGCAGTTCTACTTCTAGGTATTTATCTGAAGAAACCCAAAACTAATGTAAAAAGACATAGGCATCTGTATGTTTATCAAAGCATTATTTATAATTGCCAAGATACAGAAACAAACTCAGTGTCCATCAATAGATAAATGGATAAATAAAGAAGTAGTACATATATACAATGGAATATTACTCAGCCATAAATAAGATTGAAACCTGACCATCTGCAATTACATGGATGGGCCTAGGGAATATTTTGCTAAGTGAAATAAGTCAGACACAGAAAGACTTTAAATACCATATGGTTTTACTTACATGGAATCTAAAAAACAAGCAAGCATAATAGAAACAAACTCATAGATACAGAGAACAGCGTGATGGCTGCAAGATGGAATGGGATTTGGGGGCTGGGTGGAAAAGGTGAAGGGATTGAGAAGTATAAATTGGAAGTTAGAAACAGTTATGGGAATGTGAAGTACAGGACAGGGAATATAGTCAGTGATATCAAAATACTGTAGGGTACCAGGTGGGCACTGGACTTGTCAGGGGGATCACATTGTAAGTTTTATAAATGTGTAACCACTATGTTGTACACCTGAAATTAATATAACACTGAATGTTAACTATAAATGAAAAAAAGGTTTTTAATTGATTAAAAATTTAAAAAAGTAAGTACCACAGAAGCTGTTATAATGCATTTTAAGTCAAATTTCTGAAAAACAACATAAAGAGAACATCTTAAAAGTAGCAAGAAGTAGGGAAAGACATATTGCATTATATATAGTGGAACAGTAATGGGAATAAACACTGACTTCTCATAAAAAAATGATAAGAGACTGAAGAATATATTCTTGAAAGTGTTGACAAAAATAACCTGGAATTAAAACCCAGAAAAATATTTGTTAGCATTATAGGCAAAATATGATGTTTTCAGAGGAGCAAATGCTAAGAATTCAACATTATCAGACTTCACTAGAAATATTACTAAAAAGTCATTCAGGCTAAAGGAAACACCACTCAGAAACTCAGCTGTAAATGAAGAGGGCCAGAACTGGCCTTTATATAGGTAAATATAAATAATATTTTTCCTTGTTTCTCTATTTATAAAAATTCTACAAAATTGACTTCGTAAAACAAAAATCTAATGTGTGTTTATAACACATGCCAGTAAAAAACATGGCACAATAGCATAGAGGATTGTAGGAAAGCGGATTGAACTGCATTGTTGTAATATTATGAAACCATACAATATTAATTGAAGGTAGACTATGATGGGTTAAGGGTATATATTGCAAATCCATAAAGCAATTACTATAATAAAGTAGTATGGCTAAAAAAGCCAATAGAGGTGATAAAATGAAATACATACAAGATGAAACAAAGCCAACTGTATCAATATTTACCTTAAATGTAAATGTACTAAAAACCACAGTTATAAGGTAGAGATTTTCATACTGTATAAAATGCAAGGCCTAGTTACATACTGTCTACAGGAGATGTACTTTGCTTTTAAAAAAAAATTATTTTTTAGGCCCTGGCTGGTGTAGCTCAGTGGATTAAGCACAGGCCTGCAAACCAAAGCATCGCCGGTTTGATCCCCAGTCAGGGCACATGCCTGGGTTGCAGGCCAGTTCCCAGTATGGTGTGTGCTAGAGGCAACCACACATTGATGTTTTACTCCCTCTCTTTCTCCCTCCCTTTTCCATCTCTCTAAAATAAATAAATAAAATCTTTATTTTTTTATTTTTAAAGTATATTTTATTGATTATGCTATTACAGTTACCCTGTTTTTTCTCCCTTTTATTCCTGTCTGCCATGCATCGCCCCCCCCCCACCCCACCAGCATTCCCCGACCTTAGTTCATGTCCACAGGTCGTGCATATAAGTTCTTTAGCTTCTCCATTTTCTATACTATTCTTAACCTCCCCCTGTCTATTTTTTACCTACTATTTAGGCTTCTTATTCCCTGTACCTTTTTCCCCATTATCCCTCCTCCTCCCCACTGATAACCCTCCATGTGATCTCCATTTCTGTCGTTCTGTTCCTGTTCTAGTTGTTTGCTTAGTTTTTGTTTTTGTTTTTGTTTTTGTTTTAGGTTCAGTTGTTGATAGTTGTGAGCTTATTGTTTTACTGTTCATAGTTTTGATCTTCTTCTTTTTCTTAGATAAGTACCTTTAACATTTCATATAATAAAGGTTTGGTGCTGGTGAACTCCTTTAACTTGACCTTACCTGCACAGCACTTTACCTGACCTTCCATTCTAAATTATAGCTTTGCTGGATAGAGCAATCTTGGATGTAGGTCCTTGTCTTTCATGTTGGAATACATCTTTCCTGCCCTTTCTTGCCTGTAAGACCTCTTCTGAGAAATCAGCTGCTAGTCTTATGGGAACTCCCTTGTAGGTAGCTGTCTCCTTTTCTCTTGCTCTTTTTAAGATTCTCTCCTTATCTTTAATTTTGGGTAATGTAATTATGATGTGCCTTGGTGTGTGCTTCCTTGGGTCCAACTTCTTTGGGAATCTCTGGGCTTCTTGGAAGTCTCTTTCCTTTGCCAGATTGGGGAAGTTTTCTTTTATTATTTGTTCAAATAAGTTTTCAATTTCTTGCTTTTCTCTTGTCTTTCTGGGACCCCTATAATTCAGATATTGGAACGTTTCAAGTTGTCCTGGAGCTTCCTAAGCTTCTTCTAATTTTTTTGAATTATCGTTTTTCATTCTTTTCTAGTTGAATGTTTATTTCATCCTCTGCTGCAAATCATTGATTTGAGTCCCCGTTTCCTTCCTTTTACTGTTGGTTCCCTGTATGTTTTTCTTTACTTCACTTTGCATGCCCTTCACTTTTTCCTCTATTTTGCAACCATACTCAATCATTTCTGTGACCATCCTGATTACCAGTGTTTTGAACTCCCACATCTGATAGGTTGTCAATCTCATTATCACCTAATTTTATTTTTAGAGCTTTCATCTGTTCTTTCATTTGGGCCATATTTTGGGGGGCACATCTGTTATGTTGTGAGGGGGCAGGGCAGTGCCTTAGGTATTCTCCAGGGCTGGACAACCCACGTTGCTGTTGTTGTGGTGCTGTATTTAGGGGAGAGGTCAGGGAGGGAACAATGCCCCTTGCTGGAGAGCCTGTTTTCAGTCACTTCCCCTGGTACTCAACAAGCGAATTGGGCCCTTCTGGTGCTGATTCCCAGGTGGGTGGTTTTGTGTACATTCTAGGACCCTGTGGGTCTCTCCAACAAACTCCTGTGAAGCTGGGAGTTTCTCCCATTGCTGCCACCCCCGCAGATTTTTACAGCCAGAGGTTTTGAGGCTTTATTTCCCTGTGCTGGAACCCTGGGTTGTGGGATCTGTCTTGCCCCCCACTTGTTCCTCCTGGCTTATCTGCATGCACATGTGGCACCTCTCGCCTGCTGACTGCCTCCTTGCCTGCCCTGGTTGCCAGCCACTGCCTTGCTGTGTGTCCCCTCCCCCCTGGCTGCCCGCCTGCCCCTCCTACCTGTCTGAATGCATGTTTCTTTCTTAACTCCTTGGTTGTTGGACTTCCATACAGTTCCATTTTCTGGCAATTCTAGTTATTTTTTTTTAAACTTGTTGTACTTTTGGTTGTGCAAGGAAGCAAAGTGTATCTACCTGTGCCTCCATCTTGGCTGGAAATAGTGAGGAGATGCACTTTAAAGACACAGACTAAATGTAAAAGGAAGGAAAGAAGACATACTATGCAAAAACTAAATATGAGAAAACTGGAATGATTCTATATCTGACAAAGTAGTCTTTAAGACTGAGAGTGTTACCAGTGATAAAGAGGGATATTTCATGATAATAAAAGAGGCAATTCATCAAAAGGACAAAATCCTGAGTATATATTCATGCCATATAATGGAGCATCAATGTCCATCACAAAGGAACTAAGTAAACCAGTAGTTTTCAACTGGTGTGCTGCAAGAGTTTTTGAAATGTACAATACCTGATTATTTAGTCAGGGGCACTGACCTCTTTTCCCTTAGATTGTCAAAAAAAAACAACAACAGCCAACATAACAATACCTGTCTGGTGTAAATGAATCAAAACTATACTTTTTTTTTTTTTGCCAAATGGGCAAAAAATACATTTTTTGTGTGCCACAGAATTTTAGTTAAGTAGTTCATGTGTGCCATGAGATTAAAAAGATTGATAATTGCAGGATTAAACTAAAGGAAGAGATAATAATACTTCAGTTAACAACTGAGTAGTATTACATTTTAGCTTTTTATAATAAATTACCATGTGTTGTGAACTTCTTGTTTTTTAAACATTTATTTAGCTTTAGAGAGAGGGAGAGAAATGTCATGTGAGAGAGAAACATTGATCATTGATCAGCTACCTCTCACAGCCCTCCCCCCCCCACCCCGGTGGATGTACCCTCAAGGCAGGCATGTGCCCGCCCTGGAATTGAACGGCAGCCCTGCACCTTCCAGGCTGGCACCCGACCAACTGAGCCACACTGGTCAGGGCTGTCTTCAACCTCTTTTTCTCTGAATGTCATCCTGGCCACTAAGTTTTTTATTGAAACTGAGTTTCTTCATTCATTTACATTTGTTTTTTTTGACTGTTTTAAAATACGTTAACTCTCTAATTGTGCAGTTAGGTCTGTTTCTGTTATCTGGTATTGGCAAGTAGAATATAGGTTTGTCATAAGACAGACCTAGATTGGAATTCTGGTTCCTCTTATATTCTCAATTTGTATAGTTTTTTGTACCTCATTTCATAATTAATGTAAATAAAATACCGTGTCTTGGTACTCAATGCATGATATCATTATCCGGGAGAGTTTTTATTTTGTTTCATTGTTACTGTTGGTTTATTTCTTTTACATGGAGGTGATTAGAGCCTTCTTGTTGCTCACTGCACATACTGTTAAAGTCGGGACTCCACGT
Organism: Carollia perspicillata; assembly: GCA_004027735.1. Taxonomy (NCBI): domain Eukaryota; kingdom Metazoa; phylum Chordata; class Mammalia; order Chiroptera; family Phyllostomidae; genus Carollia; species Carollia perspicillata. The sequence continues at coordinate 25,100 of PVKM010005358.1, read as the reverse complement.
CCTTCCCAAATGGGGAATGACTGTACTTAATTTGTTTTCCCTCCTTCTAGATGCTATAGATCTATAAATCAGGCTTGCTCTGTTTTCTCAAGTCTCCCAGTTCATATGCCTGGCAGTACTCTACCCCAGCTGTGGTTTCCCAAATGGGCTATTCACAGCCTAGGGACACTGTTTTCTTCTGTTTTGGATTTAAGACCTCAGAGACTAATTATGTGGACAATAGTCAGTAGTCTGTGAATTGTTGAAAGATTGATTCCTTAGGATTCCTCTTTTAGAGAAGGTATAGGGAAAGTTTAGATTCTCAGTCATAACTGTACAAGGGAGGAAGGCAGGAACAAGGAATTTGGATCTCTTAATATGTGAGTAATTGAATCTTAGGATTAAACTCCGTGGTATTGCTCATATGTGATAGACATTGGTGCTGGCTCATTACTGGAGAAAAATAAAAGTGAAAGGAAAACTGACAAATTGGTTGTGTGAAAGAGTATTGATTATTTCATTTACATGAGCTATTTAGCATTCATGCCTGAATACTTTGCCACAAAAAAACGCAATTCTCTATATCATTAAATTTGTGTCAAATTAAAGTTATAAACAAATTTTACACATATCATGCAGTTCAGTTCATCTGTACTCAGGCACCCTAACTGGTACTCAAGTTATATGGACATTGACTTATAACTTAAAATCTTTAGTGTAAAAAGTAAAGCATTTGTTTTAAAATAGTCTGTGGATCATTCACTTATGCCATCAAGAGGAAGCAGTCGCACAAATCCAGAGTAGGTGACATTTTGAACTCAACTGTCCTGGACTCTTCAAAAAGTGAATAAACTAGGGGGAAAAGGTGGAGGGACTGTTCTAGACAAAAGATACAAGAGCCACTTACAATGCATGAATCTGGATTTCATCTTGTTGTTGACTAAAAGCTCTATAAGGCATTGGTCCCTGAAAAAGATCATGTAGACGTGGTGTTAGTTCTTAAACATTTGGTAGAATTCCTTAGCATTTCTGAGCACTCAGATGTAATTTTAAAATTTTCTTAATCTGTGTCAACATAATGAAAGTGAAAGGGTAAGTCACAAAACGAGAGAAGATAGTTACGACACATCTGATAGGTTAGTATTTGAAATATATAAAGAAGTCCTACATATTGTTACTAAGAAAGAAACAAGCAAGCAAATAAATTTTGGCCCAAAGCATAATCAGGCATTTCATAGAAAGGAAACGTGGTCAGAAATAAAGCAGCGCTAGAACTTGGATTGTTGCTGCTCAGGGAAAGACAAAGGAAGGCGACTCTTTCATACTGCCAGATGGGCAAAAATCAGATGTCCCCTGCTACTGGCAGTTACAAGTATCTTAATACTTTGTTAAGCATTACCTTCACTTTGTTTTCTCTCCTTTGATCATGTAGGGGGAGCATTTAATCCAGATTAGGGATTTGGAGAGATCACAGACTACTTTTTGGTCTATGTTCTTTGCTTTACCAGTGATGTCTCCCACAAACCATAGAAAAATCTCCCTCCTTTGGGGAAATAATTCCTTTTTTTTTAACTTGTATTGTGTTAATTGATATTCTTACAGGTTTTTTGGTCCCTTTTGTTTCTGGACAGTGGCTGTTTTAGATGTTTCTGCGTACATTAATTATTCTTATTGCTTGGTTACTTATTTAACTTTGTGCTGTGAAGTTCACTAAGTTTGCAGACATGCCTCGTTTCAACTGCCAGCAGCTCTAAAATCAAGTGAACCACTCCCATTTGATTTTAGTAAAGTTTCTTTTTTGGTCTTTAGGAGAATAGGGCTAAAAGATGGTTTTGATAGGGTTTTAATTAAATTATATTCTTATTTCATCACTATTATTGAGTGTAGGAATAGGGAATCGTACTGAGGTGTGTGGTTAAGTATAAAATGGCATACTGGATTTCAAAGGCATTATTGAAGAAAGGATCTAAAATATTTCTGGCCCTGGCTGGGTAGGGTAGCTCAGATGGTTAGAACATCATCCGAATATGCCAAGGTTTTGTGTTTGATCCCTGGTCAGAGCATATCCAAGGATCAACCAATGAATTCATGAATGGGTAGAACAACAAATCAATGTTTCTCACTTTTTCTCTCTCTCTACCTCTCTCTTTCTCTCAAATCAATAAATTTTTAAAAGTGAAAATACTTTAACATTTTATATTGATTATATAGTGGTAATATTTTTGATGTATTCATAGTAAAATATTTCATTACAATTAATTTAATTGCTTTTTGCTACTTAATATGACTACTAGATAACATAAGATTACTTAGGTGGCTTACCTTGTATTTCAGTCGGACAGTGAAATAATAGATACTTTTCCCATAAACTGACAGGTGTCAGAGACTGAACCTCATTATTTAGGTTTTTGTAAAGCTTTCTGCCCCAGGGAAGATCTCTGTTTTTATTTATGTTTTGAAAACTTTCATCTAAGATCAAATGATCCTTTATTCGGTAAGTGTCTTTGAAGTAACCTGAGAAGAGATTACCCTCAGAGCTTCATGTGTAGAATTATACTTTAGGCACAGGGAGAAAGATAAAAAATCTAGATCTTTCAAATTATATCATTTATAAATTATTTTACCTATTTCCACTGATAACTATTCTACCTTTAAAGTATGTCAGTCTTGGTATCTTCTCTAAAGCATCATTTGAAAATTGAGTGTTCTTTAGTCTCCTTAGATAGTTTTCTACTTCATAAATTAGAATAATGTTTTTAGATCAGGCTCTCCACTATTGGTTCTTTTACTGCTTTGGAAGAGAGAATTTTAATATTAACTATGAAATTTATTTTCATGTTCGTTACCTTATGTTATGACAAAAGTCCTGATTCTGGGGATTAAACAGAGGACAATAGGGTATCAAACTTAATGGCTTCATTTTTTTTTTTTTTTGGAAGATAATTAGGATACTGAACCTTCCCTGTATTGTCTAAACAAAGTCTGGAAAAAAGTAGCAAGTCATGTCTCCAGAGTGATGGCAATATACACACAGGTGACTTCAACTTCAATTTTTAAAATTTTAAGAATTATTCTTATAGCAGTTTACATGACACATTAACATAGTTTCCAGTCAAGCGTCATTGCCTGAGTCTGCCATCTTAGAAGAAATTGCAGTTTAACTTCGGTCCTCTATAGCCATTCCCATTTTGGTTTCCTTACTTGAGAATCTGTTAATCATCTAATGATAAACACCATAGGTTGGTTTAATGCTTTTCGGTTTAAAAAGACAACATATGTTATCACAAGTCTATTGGTGACACATAAGGTACATCCCCTGCCCAGTAAGAGGTCACTTACATTTATTCCCATGTTTTTTTCAGTTTAAAGATCTGCCTTATCTCTGACCCAGCTTTCTCGTAACAGACAAAAGAAGATAGATAGTAAGCTTCATGCCTTTATGATTCTGAAACAGTGCAGTAGGGGAAGAAGAATCATTTTCCCCACTGGGCTGTCCTTATGATTCTATCTTGCTCTGAGTTTTAGTTTGTTTTTTAAAGTTTTATATGTTTATATAAATTCAAACATGAACAAAAAGTGTAAGAAGCTTTTTTAAAGTTTGAAAAGAAAGTAAAACCTCAAAACCTCACCTCCCAAAGAAAAGAGTCGTCCTTATAGATGGGTCTCTGTGTGCGTGCACCTACCTCATGTTTCATTTCATCATTTTTATGGGCATTGTTACTTGTTCTATGCACCAGGTACATCCGCCTGTATTAGGAACCCGAGGCTGCCTCTACAGAGTAGCACTAGAGGGCACTGAAGCCCAGCAAAGAGTGTACGACTTGGGAACTAGCCAAAACCTTTATCTGGCTCACCTACTGGCAATGTCTAATATTTTTTTGGAAAAGGAAGTTCCAAAAGAATGAAACCAGGGCACAATTTTTTTCTTACTTAAAAACCCAGTGTCAAATAGAGGCATTAGTATCAGGCATAATAGTGGCATTGTTACCTAAATGGGGCCAAATACAAATCAATGTATGACCTTATACAAATCATTTAACCTTATTTGATTCTCAGTTTCCTTATTGTAAATGAAAGGATAAGACTAGATTTGGTTTTACTTAACATTTACACTAAGCATCTATTACTTGCTTGTTATTGCCATATGGCCTTGATATAAATCATCGTGTTTGATTTTCACAAAAACTTTGGAGCAGGTGTCATATACCTAAAGAAGAAAACAGTTCATTTGAGTAACAGGCATATAGCTAGTAGTGGTAGAATCAGAATTCTTTCTTTTAAAAACCATGTGGAGTTTTTTGTTTGTTTGTTTTGCTACATATACCAAGGGGTTTCTTATTAGATAAATTTTGAAGGGTTCTTTCTAACTTTCAACAGTTTGTATGAGCAAATGCCTTCCTAGTATTCAGTTGCACATTTGAATCTTATTGACTCTTTGAATTTTTATTATAAACGTGAAAAATCGGTGTGTGTTGAAAAAAAATGGGCAAGAGGATTGAAACTAAAGAGAACAGCAAAATTTGTTTAGTACTTTTGCCTCCCCAAAGTGCAGATTTAGTGGTAAGGTCCAGCATTTGGAGCATTCAGCAGTTGTATAATGAAAGGGGCCTATATGTGAAAGAAACAAAAAAAGGAAAATAACTCAAAAGTTTTTTTTATAAAAATGAGTCATTATAGTCTAAACTTTCTTCTACTATAACATACTCTTTCAGTATCACTCAGTGGCTGTTTAGGAAACATTGATTAACAGTAACTCAGTAGTTATTGGTTATAGTGGGTGAATCTGTAATCCTTAGTTTTCTATATAGTCTTACAGAGTTTAAGTCCTTCATATTTTTAATCAACATCAGATTTTTAGGTCTTAAACTAGCCTCTTAGCTGTAGGATCTACATGGTTGATGTGCTTTTCTTTCGAAAAGGATCTTCTAAGAACTGCCCCCTTTCTAAACTTTTCATTTTGAAAAATTTCAAATGTATACAAAAGGGGAGATTTCGTTGCATCCTTGTGTCCTTATTATTCAGTTTCAACAACTAGTCTCTTAATCTTATTTATATGTAACTCCATATACAACCCCCCATTGGTTATTTTGAAGGAAATCCCAGACATCATATTATTTCATATGTAAATAAATAGTTATATGATTAATCCACCAAAAAAATATAGGAATTCTTTAATATTAGCAAGCATACATTCAGTGCTCAAATTTGCACATCTCATTTTGTTTTGTTTTCTTTACAGTTAATTTGAATCAGTATCCATACATTGCTATTGGTTAATCTCTCTTAATCTATAGGTCTTTTAAATTTTTTTCTTGGAGTTTTTTTTTTTTTTTTAAGAAACTGGATCATTTATCCTTTGGAGTTTCCCACAATATGGGTTTCGTTGATGTCATTCTAATGGTGCTATCATATTTTCTTCCCCTCTATTTCCTGCGTATCGGTAGTTAGATGTAGATATGGTTCAATATGTAGACATGTTTCACTGTTTTGGAAAGAATATTTCATAGGTTGTTGTGTAGGTACATGATGCTAAGCCTCTTTATACTCTTATGAAACATACTTCCTCGACTGTAATGATTTCATAAGATTGCTCTAGGCAGCTGTTTTTCTGTTGAGGGCCACTGAGGCAAAGTCATTCTAGGTCCCACTCCACTGTTTTCTATTATGCACCCTTGCCCCTCCCTCTCCCTTTGACCTTCAGGTTAGAGCTTGTTGGAAGAGATTATCCACCCACCTGTTGTAGGTTCCTGGATTATTTAGTTAAGGATATGTAAGTCAGATAACTATTCTGAATAGTAATAAATGGGTATGTCTTTAAACAGCTTTTCTGATCATTCTAGGTTTCCTGTGGTGCATATAGCACCTTTGTTTCAGGGAGAATTCAGGTAGTGTTTCTGTATCAAATTCTTGCTATATCTTGGCCCCTTATACCTAGGCTTTCATGACATTCTATGAAAACAACTGTAATAATCAAGTGATGCTTACCAGAAAATGTCAGGTTTTTGGGTTTTTGAACCAGTTCAGCACCAGCAAGGCCATCTTTTCATCCTGGGAGAGAGAAAGCACACTCAGTACTCAGTTGTACATGAGCACTGTCTTTGCCTCCAGCACTCCAGAGTTCTGGGAGGCCCATCTTCCTTTTGTCTACCCCCTGAATCTGCTTAATACCCTTTGTCTTACTTGGTTCTGATATAAATGTTTACCGTAGTTTGCACCAAGGACCAAGATCTGAATACTTTTTCCCACACTCCCGTTTCTACCTTGCTTCTTCCCTTTCTCTCCCTTCTCTTCCCTCTATCCCGCCTTTTATTGGTCACAAATTGTATTGCTTAACATGTGCCAGAGAAAGTGCAAGATACAGGAAACAGATTAACAAGATATAAACCTTGTCCACAAGGGAAAGGATGAACCTCTGGCACCTTTAGTTACCTGTGTAAGAAAGGAAAAAAACTTCACACATAAAATCCAGGGAAATTCAACCCCACATGTAAAAATCTAACATTTAGAAGGAAATAAATCTGTGACATAATGAAAAGGAAGAATTTTTAAAAACAAGACACCAAAAGCACTTCTTATAAAGAAAAATATTAATAAATTTAACTATATTAAAATAAAAGCTTTCTGGAAAGCAGTAAATACCATGAAAAGAAAAACAAGTTGAAGATGGGGAGAAGATATTTGTGATTCAAATAATTAGGATCCAAAGTATAAAGGGAACTTCCATAAGTAAATAAAGTAATTTATTTAATTAAATTAAATTAAATTATTTTATTAAATTTATTTAAGTAATTTAATTTAAACAGTAAAAAAGGTAAACAACCAAGTAGAAAAATTAGTAAAGATATTATTAGGCATTTCACAGAAGAAAGTTTAGTGGTCAATAAACATGTAAAGATGTTCACTAATAGAGGAATGCATTTTAAAACAAAATATTTCACCCACACCAGGATGGCAAAAGTCTGTCATTATCAGATTTTAGAGAGAATAGAAAAAAATCATTCTCACACACAGCTGATGTAGTGTACTTTGAAAAGCAGTTTAGCAACAATAGTTGAAGATCCATGTACCAGAATGCCCCTGCAAGGTTTGTGTCTGTGTGTGTGCGTGCACGCGTGTATGTCTGTCTGAGAAAGAGTCTCGCAATGGTATATAGCAAGATCCACATGCCAGGTGTTGGTTGCAATATTATGTATTATAGTATAGAGCTGGAAACACCATTAAGAGTCCTTCAGTGAAAGCATGTGTGAATAAAAAAAGTGGTATGTGCAAATAATGGAATAATAGGTGTGTTATCTGCCAGGGTTGTCCTAACAAAGTACCACAGTAGGCTGCTTAAGCAACAGAAATGTATTTTCTTCCAGTCCTGGAGGCTAGAAGTACAAGGTCAGGTTGTTGGCAGGGTTAATTCTTTCTGAGGGGGTTGAGGGAAGAATCTCTTCAGGTAGATGGCCTTCTGCCTGTGTCCATTCACACATTCCCTTCATGTGTGTCTCTGTGTCTACATTTCCCTTTTTTATGAACAAGCACACCAGTCGTGCTGGATTGGAGCCCACTCAAATCACTGATTCATTCATTTCAACTTGATTGCCTCCATAAAGATCCTGTCACCAAATAAGGTCACATTCTGAGGTACTGAGGATTAGGACTTTAATATGTGAATTTTGGGGTAGGAGGTATATCATTCAACACATAACTCTATGAAACAGTTAAAATAAGTAAAACAGAATGAATCAAAATAAATAAACCTCTTCTAAAGCCTGTTATGTAAAAGGAAAAAAGTAGAATGTATATGCATCCTGACTTCATATCTATAAAGAAAACAAAACTGCTTTATGTTGCTTATGGATATACTCAGTGCTTGTGGTAAAATTATAAACATTCATGGGAATGGAAAATGGCAACTTAAAAAAAGGGTGAAATGGGATTTAAAAAGGGTCCATAGGGGCTTCAGTTTTTCCGTAAAGATTTCCTTAAGGGGAAAAAAAGCAAAATATTCATATTTGTTATATTATTCTGTATAACTTATCTATATACTTGCAACTTTGTTACTTTAAAATAATAATAGAAAAGAACAGCTTAATGAATGGATGTCACTAAGTTGAAAGTTTAATTTTAATATTATCAACAATTAAATAGTAGGCAAGTTACCTGGTAGTAGAGTTAATTTTAGTTGAAATTAGTTTCAATGTTCAGAGCAACAAAATGAGTTTTATGATAACGTTAACAAACACTTATAATAACCTTGTGTGAAAAGCAAGAAGTTCAGTTTTGATATGACTCATTTGTGGAACATTGTGCTGGGTATAGTAAAGAACTTGCATGTGACTCAACACATCATTCTCTATAGTTTGTAGAGTGCTGTCTCTCAACTAGGGGCATATGTTGATATATGGGACATTTTTGGTTGTCAGAATATCTACTGACATTTCATGGATAGCATTCAGTAATGCCAGATATCCCTTAATGCACAGGATAGACTTGCCAGTAAATGTCAGTGCCCCTTAGAGAAATGTTGAGGTACAGACCCAATTTCCTTTCAAAGGTTCTTAAGAACATGCAAAAACTGGGAACAGTGACTATTTTAAAGGCATTTTGAGTTATAAAAAGGAACAATTGATACTTTGTTCACTAGGCACTGGTAGTATCAAAATGAAATTTTCACAGTTTTATGATCACGTTTGCCTATCATTGAGGTAAAATTTATATAACATAAAATTAACCACTTAAGTGTGCAATTCAATGGCATTTAGTACATTCACAATGTTGTATAACCATCACCTCTGTCTAATTCTGTAACATTTGATCACCCCAAAATGAACTCCATGGGCATTAAGCAGTCAGTCCCCATTCTCCTCTGCCCTCAGCCCCTGGCAACTACCATCTGTTTTCCATCTCTGTGGATGTAGATATTCTGGATATTTCCTGTACATGGAAGCACATTAAGTGATCTTTTGTGCCTGCCTTCTCTTAGCATAACATTTTTTATTTTCATTTATGTATTAGCATGTATCAGTACTTCATTCCTTTTTGTGGCTGAAAGTAATATTCCATTGTATTGATATACCACCTTTTTTGTTTATCCATTCATTTCATTGACACATTTGGGTTTCCACTTTTTTGGCTCTTGTGAATAAGTGCATCTATGAATATTTATATACAAGTTTTGTTGTAATACCTATTTTCATTTCTTTGGGTCTATGTAACACTAGGAGTAGAATTGCTGGGTCATGTAATTCTGTGTTTAACTTTCTGAGAAAACACCAAACTGTTCTTCCACAGCAGCTGTATATCATCTGACATTACTACCAGTGTATACAACGATTCTGGTTCCTCCTATCACCAACAGATGTGAATTATTTTTTTTAAGGTTTTATTTTTTTATTTTTAGAAAGAGGAGAAGGGCGGCAGAAAGAGTCGGAAATAAACATTGATGTGTTGCCTCTCACACGCCCCCACCTGGGGACCTGGCCCACAACCCAGGCACATGCTCTGCCCGGGAGTCGAACCTCCGCCTATTGGTTCACAGACTGGCCCTCAATCCACTGGGCCACACCCGCCAGGGCAAATGCAAATTATATTTAAGACAGCATACTAAGTAAATAAACCAAAATGTCCAAATGGGAGATTCACGGTAGTTTCTGTTTTCCTTTATACAGTTTTTTGGCTATCCCCTTTAGTTTTTATGGAATTAATCACTGTTACTAAAGTTATTTTTCTAAATGTAAAACTTTGTTCTCATTTGAGCAAACTAAAAAGTAACCGCTTTCCATTTGTTACAGACAAATGTAAGGTAAAAATATGTTCTGCTATGATGGACTATCAGCTGAGTCATAATCCACAAAGAGGATCTGAAGTCAGTCGATTTTTTATGGGATTTATTATTTTATGGGAGAGTTTGATTTGTTCTGGCAAGGCTACAATGCAAGAACTTTCTACGTTTGCTGTATTACACTGTACCTCCCCTACCTCAAGATTTTTTGTGGGTGAAGACTAGTATCTAGTACACAGATCTCTATTTCTGCAGCACAAGAATTTTGAATCAAATATATACAGATTATGAGTCACTCTGAATTCAGACTTGGAGAATCCAAATAAATATGGAAAGAGTATTGAAGTTTTGGATAGAGACCAAGCCCGGTATTGGAAGGGATGAGTGGGATTGTTTTAGAATGATATTATCTGCAATAAACAAATTTTTTAAAAATTATTTTATTATTGTTCAAGTATAGTTGTCTGCATTTACCCCCCACTAAACAGATAATTTTTAAGCAATTTGTTGAAGCAGGGCGACATAGGTTCTGAAATGTTCGTAGCAGCAAAGTCTCTAAATGTTCTTTTAGGCATATTTTTACTTACAATGTATTACATACTACGTATGTGTGACCCCAGACTGCTAATTTATTTTCTTGTATCATGTTTAACTCTGAAGAAAGGGAGATATTAGCGTGGTGTTTTGTGTAGTGTTTCTGTAAGGTAAAGTAGGCTTAGAATAAATGTTTTTTGTTGTTCTGTTTTTTTTTTTTAAACACATGTGTCCTAAATGCACTGTCTTTTATAGGCCCACTTAGTAAAAATGTTTTTCCCCAGCTTCACTCTGTAATTTGATTTAGGAAAAACAAAATATGCTTTCTCAGACTTTATTCCTTAAATTGTTCTATGTTCTCCTTATGGGTATGTTTTCCCCTTTTTACTAGGATTAAGGTTTACTTTATAATATTGTGATGATTTGACTTGATATGCAAAATCTTGAACTGATTTAGAAGAATAATTAGTGTGTTCCATAAACCACAACAAAATTATGATACAATATTTTTATCTCATATCAAAATAGCAGATTGATGCTATTAAAATTTTTATAAAAGTAGTAATTTAAAAAACAGTGAGACCAAGCGTGTAATACATATCAAATGTAAGCTTATCAACAATTTAGAAAATTTCAAAAAACTTAGAAAAATATTAAAGTTCAACATACATTATTAGTTGAACATAAGTTATTTGTAGATAAAATTAACAAAATAAATTTATTTGAAGAGAATGAAGAACTTTTAAAAATCAAATATCCACCATTTTTTAAAATTATATTTTATTAATTATGCTATTATAGTTGTCTCAGTTTTCTTCCTCCTTTGCCCCCTTCCACCCAGCATGCCCCACTCCCTCAAGACAGTCCCCACACCTTTGTTCCTGTCCATTGGTCATACATATAAATTCTTTGGCTACTCCATTTTCTGTATTGTATTTTATATCCCCATGGCTAATCTGTACCTACCTATTTGTACTTAATTCCCCATCAAAACACTCTCTGTATCCATGATTCCGTCTGCTTTCTTCTTGTTTGCTTAGTTTGTTTTTTAGATCCAATTAATAGATACATATTTATTGCCATTTTATTGTTCATAGTTGTTATTTTATTTTTCTTATATAAGTCCCTTTAACATTTCATCTAATAATGGTTTGGTGATGATGAACTCCTTTAGCTTTTTCTTGTCTGGGAAGCTCTTTATCTGCCCTTTGATTCTAAATGAAAGCTTTGCTGGGTAGAGCAATCTTGGCTGTAGGTCCCCGTTTTTCATGACTGAATATTTCTTGCCATCCCTTCTAGCCTGCAAAGTTTCTTTTGAGAAATGAGCTGACAATCTTATGGGAACTCCCCTGTAGGTAACTAACTTCTTTTCTCTTGCTGCTTTTAAGATTCTCTTTATTTTTAATCTTTGGCATTTTAATTCTGATATGTCTTGGAGTAAGCCTCTTTTTTGCATCCATCTTGTTTGGGATTCTCTCTGCCTCCTGGACTTGCATGTCTATTTCTTCACCAAATTAGGGAAATTTCCTTTCATTATTTTTTCACATAAATTTCCAATTTCTTGCCTTTTATCTTCTCCTTCCGGAACCCCTGTGATGTGAATGTTGGAATGCTTGAAGTTGTCCCACAACCTTCTTACACTACCCTCATTTTTTTTTTTAATTCTTTTTTCTCCTGTTGTTCTGATTGGTTGTTTTTTGCTCCCTTATATACCACATCATTGACTTGATTCTTGGCTTCATCTGCTGTACTGTTGATTCCCTATAGATTGTTCTTTATTTCAATTAGTGTTTCCTTCGTTTCTGACTGGATCGTTTTTATGCTGTCGAGGTCCTCACTAAGCTCCTTAAGCTTCCTTATAACTGATGTTTTGAACTCTGCATCTGATAGATTGCTTATCTCGATTTCATTTCATTCCATTCTTTTTCTGGAGTTTTGATCTGTTCTTTCATTTGGGCCATGTTTCTTTGTCTCCTTGTTTTGGCAGCCTCCCTGTGTTTGTTCCTATGTATTAGGTAGAGCTGCTTTGACTCTGTGTCTTGGTAGTGTGGCCTAATGTAGTAGGTGTCCTGTAGGGTCCAGTGGCACAGCCTCCCCTATCACCCAAGCTGGATACTCAAGGTGCACCCTTCATGCAGGCTGAGTACACCTTCCTCTTGTAGTTGAGATCTGATTGCTGTTGGCTGGTCAGTTGGAGGGATTTACCCAGGCCAGTCAGCTGCAAGGACTGGCTGTGACCACTGACCACCAACCCCCACCATCCATGGAGGATCAGCTGTGCAGGGGCAGGGTGGTGGTGCTTCGAAGCGATCTGTAGCTGTCCACTGAATGTGCAGGCCCTGGGGTTTCCTAGCTGGTGCAGGCCATTGTCAGCCCCCACAGTTGTTTTTTCCAGGGCCACCCTGCATGAACTGCAGATGCATGCTACTTGTGTTGGGCCTGGAGATTCCCAGGTGAAGCCAAGCTGTGAATCTAGGCTGACTGTTTCTAGTGCTGTGCCTGGGGCAACTTAGCAGATATGGGGGCTGGGGTCTATGCTGTGGCCTGCTCTTTCTTGTTTGAGAGGATTTAGGAAGTTGTGAAGCATGAGCCAAGAAGAGTAGGCATTCATACAGAAAATTAACTGATAACAACTTGAGTAGGCTCTTAAGTTGGGTGGGGCAGAGCCTCAGGGGATCTCCAGGGCAGGGCAAACAGTGTTAGCCAGGTTGATGGAGCCTGAGATAAGGCACCAGCCTGCTGATCTGTGGCTCTTTAGGGGGTGGGTTCAGAAATGAGACAGTGGCCTCTGCCCACCCTTCTGTCTGGGAGGAAGCTATCCCTCAGCTCTTGCCTTGATGCCAGGCAATTCAGTTCCTTCCCATGTGCCACTGGTGCCTTTCAAGTTGCTGTGTGAGTGCTGTAGCTCAGAGGGAGTGAGTCTGAGTGTGTGTGTGTGTGGGGGGGGGGTCCTTTAAGAGAAACTGCTTGGGACTCTAGAAGTTTCTTCCACAGACTCAATCCCCACTGGTTTTGCCATCAGAAGTTATGAGGGCTTATCTTCCTGGCACAGGAGTCCTGGGCTGGAGGCCCTGGTGTGGGGCTAGGACCTTTTGCTCCAGAGATATCTCTAAAGTTTTTATCCACCGCTCGTAGGTATCCTACCAACCCATTTAGCATCTCTGTGTCTCTGCCCCTCCTACCAGTTTGGATGGATGTGGTTTCTTTAATTCTGTAGTTGTCAGACTTCCATTCAACTCGATTTCTGACCATTCTGAGTGATGGTTGTTCTATAATTTAGTTGTAATTTCCAGTTGCTACTGGAAACTTTTCTTAAATGTAGCTACTCAGAGTAATGGTGAAAATATAAGCTAATTCCAAATATATTCATAGGTAACCCATATCTTGTTTGATAACTTTGAAGTATTTCAATTTAAATTTGTATATGTTTAATTCGATTTCAACTTTTGAAAAGTCTTAAAGAATTGCTAAGAAGAACCCCAGTTCCCCAGCCACTAGCTCGTTGCCTGTCAGACAGAAACAAAGTGGAATAAATACCTCCCATCCTTTCTTTCACTCTCTTAACTCCTTGTAGTGACAGATATTGGCCCCCATTGGAGGGGAAAGGAGCCATATAGATACAATGCATAAAGGCCAGTCTCCTTGGTTATTGCAAAGAGTGGGAGTTGGATTTGGAAGGGCAAACATAAAAAAAAAATCCAGCCCAATAGTTTTAATTTCTAAGACATCACTTTTTAGCTCTCTCAAAGAGAGCTTGGTAAAGGTCTGTCCAGAGAAAGTCCAGCCATTGTTACTATAATGAGAATGGTTTGTGCAACGTTGATGTATACTGGCAGCCAAAGAGAGTGGACTGGAATGCTCATGCGTGACCAGTGGCAACTTCACTGTACTAGTCAATGGGGGTGGTAGAAGCTGTCGAGTGAGTGTGTGTACTGTGTGGTGTCATCACATTCAAAATGACTTGAGTGAGTAGAATTTTGCATCAAATTTTGCATTAAGTTTGTGCATTCTTTTTTGGAAACTATTTGGATGATTCAGAGGGCCACAGCTATGGGCAACTGGTAGTGGGCAGCTTCATCATGACAGTGCACCCACTCAAGTATCACATCTCATGCAGTATTTTTTTGTCAAAACACCAAATTACCCAGGTGATTCAGCCCCCCTACAGTCCAGATTTGGTGCCCTGTGACTTCTGGCTTTTCCCAAAACTAAAATCACCTTTGAAAGGGAAGAGATTTCAGATCATCATGAGATTCAGGAAAATACAACGGGCTAGCTGATGGTGATTGGAAGAACTGTGCGAGGTCCCAAGGTGCCTACTTCGAAGGGGACTGAAGTGTCATTCATTGTCCTGTGTACAGTGTCTCTCGTATCTTCTTTGTCTCTAATATTACATGGATGGATAACTCCTGGACAGGCCTCATAATATATACACATATATCTATGTATATAGTATCTAATTTTTCTGTTTTACTTTTGTGAGCATTAAATTTTTTTCTTATTCCAAGTAGGGGATATGAACTCCCTTTTTCAGGAGAATGTTCTTTCTTAATTGTATACCCATCTTAATATATTTTAGAGAGAGATACAAAAAGCTGATAAGAAGTTCTTTGCAGGTGGATAGGGTTCTTCTGCTTTCAGATTCAGTAGATGGGGGGGGGCACAAATTTGCCTTTCTAACTAGTCCCAGGTAATGCTAGTCCAGGAATCATATCTTAAAACCCACTTTGCTAGGGAATGCTCTTGAGATTCACTTCTATGGCAGGAATGGACAGGAAGGAAGCAGAGAGAAAGTTTAGCTGCAGTGCTGGAAAGTTCTGAAGCTGGGATGACCCATCAGAGTTGTCCTTAGTCTAGGCAACTACAGGCCTTTAGAGCCCCATCGATCAGCCTCTGGATGTGGGCTGTCTCTGAAAGAATACGTGACCTTAGGAAGGTGAAGTTTTCTTCAGCATAAGCAGTCCCGGTAGGGGGCTGACAACTGAGGGCTTTCTGCTGAAATCACTTCAGCAGCTGGAGGACAAAGTCGTTCTTTTCTGAGAACAGGAAATGGGGCAGTTGTTACAGAGGCCATACATGTTCTTCCTAATTATTCCCCACACCCTGTCTTGAGACAGCCACTGTTTCTCATTTTTCTTTTATCATAGATTAATGTCACCTGTTCTAGAACTTCACATAAATGGAATTGTACAGAATGAATTTTTCTTGGTAGTATCTTTGGCTTAGTATAATATACACTAGATTCATCCATATTCTGTGTATCAGAGGTTCTCTTTTTTTTAATTGCTTAGTATTTCATTCTATGAATATAACACATTAACCATTTTTATATTGACTGCTATTTGATTGTTTCTAGTTTAGGACTAAAGATTAAAGATTTTGTGAACATTCTTGTACAAGCCTGTTTTGGGAACACATAGTGTCATCATTTCTTTTGCATAAATATGTAGGAATAGAATTGTGGTATTATAGATAGGTTTATATTTAACTCCTAGTTTTTTATTGATTTTTTTAGAGAGAGGAAGTGAGAAAGAAAGAGACATTGATTTGGTGTTCCACTTATTTATATATTCATTGGTTCATTCTTGTATGTGCCCTGATCAAGGTTTGAACCCGCAACCTTGACATATCAGGACAACACCCTAATTGAGGTACCCAGCCATGGCCTTAACTGCTAAATTTTTCTAAAGCAGTTTTACGTTTTGCATTTCCACCAGAAATGTATGACAGTGGTGGTTGCTCCAAATTCTTTTCAACTTTTGGTGTTTTCAGTGTTTTTCATTTCAGCCATCTTATTGAGTATATATAATAGTATATCATTAAGATTCTGATACACATTTCCTTGATGACTAATGATGTTGAACATCTTTTCATGTACCTATTGGACATATTTACATCCTTTTTTTGTGAATTATCCCTGGACATTTGTACATTTTTTTCTTTATGAATTACCTATTCCAGCTGTTTGCTCATTTATTAATTGGGTTACCAGTCTTTATTATTCTGTGAACTGATGGAACGGGAAAGTGTGCTCCCTGAGCCAGAGGAGAGCTGACTTACATACACAGAGGTCCCTATCCTGGTCCCTGATTTGTCGGTCCTCATGCCAGTGAGGACTCCATATCCTCCCAGTTTGGTCCAAAAAACACTATCCTGATTGGTCAGAATGGAGCCTTTCTGATTGGTTGGTGAAGATGCTAATGGTGGATGTAGTTGCACAACTCTGATTGGACAGGGAAGACCTCAGTTCTATTGGTTGAAATACTATGCTAGGAATTCCTTTATAAGAGTTGGCTCTGATGGCAGAAACACACCATGGGAGGCAGGCAGCTTAGTGGAAGCTTCTCCCAGAAGTGTGGTTTGCATGAGAGACCCCTGTTTAGAAAAGACTGCTAGGCTGTGCTTTTAACTTTGAGCCCAGATAGCCTGCCTTCTTGGTAGATTGTCTCTTAGAGTCCACAGTTGTAGGAATTCATTATATATTCTGGACGTAAGTCTTTTATCAGATATATGTTTTACAAATATTTTCTTTTGGTTAGTGGCTTATTTTCTTATAGTGTCTTCATGAATAAAAGTTGGTTTTCATTTTGGTGGAGGCTGATTTATTTCTTTTTAAAAAATTGTTACTGCTTCTGTACCCTGACACCTTTGTTTATTCTCAGGTCATGATATTCTTCTAAGATTTCTTTTAGGCACTTTATAGTTTAAGCTGTTATCATTAATTTTATGATCCAACTCAAGTTTTTCTGTAGAATTAGGTATGTCCATTTGTTTATAGGTATATCTAGACACTCCATCAGCCTTTGCTGGAAGGATTTTCCTTTATGTCCTGAACTGCTTAGATGCCTCTTTTGCAAATCAGTTGACTAAATAGCTATCATTTATTCATATCACCTTTTCACAGCATACAATGTTACTTTACTCTGGCTGCCTTAAGATTTGCTTTTCATTTTTGTGTTTTTTATCCCTTCGACTGTGGTGCAACTTTCTGTGGTTTTCTTTATAATTATCTTGTGTGGAATTTGCTTGAGGTTTTTGGATATGTAAGTTTGTGTGTTTTATAAAATTTGGGGAAATTTGGCCATTTATCAGATACTTTTCTGTCTCATTATCTCCTCTCCAGTTGTACATAAGTTGACCACCTGATACTGTATTACCAATTTCTGAAGATCTGTTTATTATTTTGAAAATCTTTCTCTTTCTTCTTTAGATTCAATTAGAAGTATTGATTTCCAGTTTAGTGACCTTTTCCTACTACATCTGATTTTCTGTTAAGGTATCTCAGTGTATTTTTTTCATTTCATATATACTTTTTAATTTTAGGATTTCCATTTTTTTCATAGCTCCTATTTCTCAGCTGAGATTTCTTCCATGCATACATTTAACATGATCATATTTTCATTTAAATACTTGAACATATTTATAATACTTCCTCTGAAGTCCTTGTGTAGATCATGTAGTTTTGGGTTTCTGAACTGTTTGTTTATTTGTTTGTTTTTTATTCTTGACTCAGAGTTCCCTTTTTCTGTTTATTCATTCTGGTAGATTATGCTTGTGTCATGGGCATTGTGGGTGATACATTGTAGACTGTCGATTCTGTTCTATTTCTCTGATGAGTATTATTTTTTGTTGTTGTCGTTGTTCTGGTAGATAGTTAATATGACTGGAGCAGCAGAAGGCTCAACTCAGATCTTTCCACCTTCTTCCAGCTGTTGCTTTTTGTTGGAAACCTTGGAGTCTTTTCCAGACAAAGGTCATTCAAATATTTGGGCATAGTTTGCACAGAAACTTTGTGGCACCTCCCTTTCTGCGATTTCATCTTTCACTTTACAGTGGCTCTGGCAGCCCCAGACTTTGTCCTCTGGCTCCTCTGCTGGCAAGACAGCAGATTTCTGCTTCAGTGCTGAGTGACCATTCCTGCAAGGGCAGATACGTGCTCTCAGGCAACAGTCTTACAAATACAGTTCTTATGAAGTGTGTAGTTCCTTTGTTTCAAGGGTGAATTCCCTCTAGTTGCTACCTGCTTTTGGTCACTCTTTTTCGCCTTAATGTTTGTAATTATATTTTGTCCACGCTATATAATTGGTATATATGTCTATGTGGGAAAGTTACTCCATTATAACTTAACTGTGTCATTTTCCAAAGCAGAGAATTACAATACTGAAACATTATTTTGAATCAAAGCATCCAATATTCAAGGAATATTTTAGGAAATTATAAAACATCAATTAAGTGGAGTATCCCCATACATTATATTAGAATTTTGAAACAAAACTTGAAAACAGAACAGAGATGTCAGCTATCACTACAGCTCTTCACCATTAGACTAGGAATTTTAGCAAGAGTAACTAGGTAAGAAAAAGGAGTGGGGGAAGGGATATAAAGCATGGAAAGGAAGGGAAATGTTTTCATTACGAGATTGTTACCTACAAGAGACTCTACATACTATTAGAACTAATAAGAGTCTAAGAAGACTGCTGGGTATAAAGTCAGCATAGAAAACTAACAGTTTTTATGCACATCAGCAAAAACGAATTGGAATTATAATAAGGAAAAGGATACTATTCACAATATTTATAAGCTACCTAACAAAAGGTAAAGAGAAAAATTACAAGACCTTTTTAAGGACAAAAATAAATCCAAATTATTAATCAGCTCCCCCAGTTCAATCTATAATATCGGTATAGTTCAATGTAAATCTTAGCAGAACATTTGTGGAATTGGAATGACTGGAAGATGATAGATCCAAGGATTATCAAGATTGTTCTGAAAATGGTCAGGGAGGGTCATGCAAGCAAATAATTAGAGCTAATTTTTAAAGCACTAATAAATTCCAAGTTTTGTGTTAGCTCAAGGTAGACAAGTGTGTTAATAATAAAACAGAAAAAATCCAGAAATACATTTAAATATATATATGGAAATTGGGCTTAATAAAATAGGAAACAGTTGGCTTGTGAGATAGAAAAAATGCATATGTTACACCCTATCACAAGAATAGATTCTAACTAAAATAAATACCAAAATTAAAAATACTAATTTAAAAAAATTTTATAATGAAATATATAATGTCTTTAACATCTTAGGTAGGATTTCTTAAGACAGAAAACATAAGTCATAAAAAAATAATAAATTTGATTCAGTCAAAATTTAAACTTTTGTAAATATCATTACTACTTTCACTTCATAATATATTAAAATATATCACTAACAAAGTTAAGTGTATGTGACAGGATTAATATCCAAAATATAGTTCAAGAAATAGTTAGCTCCACTTAAAAATGGGCAAAGGTTGTAAACCAGCAGTTTATAGAGGAGAAAACTCATATGGCCAATAAGCAGATGGAAAGGTACACAACACTGCTAGTAATGGGGAAAATGACAAATTAAAATTTTCATTTAGAATGGCAAGTTTTTAATATGTGTATTTTATATATTGTATATTAATTGTGTATATATATATTTATGCAGGCGGTAGGAAAATAGGGACCATCATACACTGCTGATAGAAGTATAAATGAATGTAAGTGCTTGGGAGAGAAATTTGGTAATATGTAATAAAATTGAAAAGATACATCCATGAGCCCCTGAAAATCAACTTCTAGATGTATAACTGAGAAATTTTTGCATGTGTATATCAGAAGACATGTACAAAAACAGTTAGCCTTGTTTGTAGAGAAACTAGAAAGTACATAATTGGCTTCTAATAGACAAATGGATAAAAAAGTTTGATACATTAAATTCAGTGGAATACATTTTAGCAGTTAAAGTGAATGATTGATCTTCATCTAAATGTATCAACATGGATAGATCTTAAAACCAATGTTGAACAAAAAAGACAGTTGCAGAATACATACACTGCAGTGGGGTTTATGTAAACATTTAAAAGCTTCACTGAACAACAGTATATGATGCTTACAGACATTCATATATATAATACAGTTATTGAAATATCAGCTGAAGGTTACACAGCAGATGGTCATCTAAAAAGGTGGGGGCATATGAGACTAGAAGAACAAAAGGGACTTAAATTTCATGTATATCCTTCTGGTGTTCTTGTATTAAGTATGAAGTAAAATTGAAGGATTAGATTAAATGATTGCCAGGGTCCATATCTAACCCAGATGTACTTTCATTTTACTTTATAAGTTGATTCTTTAAAAAGTATCTTTTATGTAGTATACTTTTTAGAGATTTGCCAGGTTATCTGTTTGTGATAGAAAGACACAGTCATCCTCTTTAGATATCCCATAGAGCAGTTTGTTTCTGGTAGAAGGGAGATATAGTTAGATATGTGGTTTAAAAAATAATCACTTTTTGCCCTGGCTGGTGTAGCTCAGTGGATTGAGCGCGGCCTGCAAAGCAAAGGATCACAGTTCGATTCCCAGTCAGGGCACATGCCTGGGTTGCAGGCCAGTTCCCAGCAGGGGACACACAAGAGGCAACCATACATTGATATTTCTCTCCCTAACCCTTCCCCTCTCAAGATAAATAAATCTTTAAAAAAATAATAAATAATCACTTTTTAAATTTTATATTAATTTCTCTAACAACTTTTCTTAGATGATCTCAGTCTTTCCAGAGTTCTTTTTGTATGGGGGACTGAATGTGTCTTTTGACATTTATTCATTCAGCAGATTTTATTGGACACCTAACATTGCCAGATGATATACAGCAGTGAGCAAAACAGAGTCTTCTCTCAAGGAGTTTAAATTCTAGTCAAAGAAGATAGCCGATAAACATACATATAAATTAATAAAAATGTAAAATGACTGGTGAAAGTGCAGTAATGAAAAGTAAAGCAGGGGAAGAGGGTAGAGAGTGACAGTATTTTATATGGGTAAGGCAGGGAAGAACTGTCTGTAAAAGATAACTTCAAACAAAGTCACATAAATGAACAAGTTATATGGGAGAAGAGTGTCAGCAGCTGATGGAAAAAGCTAGTGCAAAGGCCCTGCTCCTGCCTTGAGAAGTAGCATGGAGGCCAGTGTAGCAGGAGCTGTGAATGAATGAGTAGGTTAGCAGGAGATGAAGTTAGATAGCAGAGGGATGAACCATCTGGGCTTTGTTGGCTGTGTTACAGACTGTGGAGCAAAGAACTAACCTGGTTTGGATGGAGAATCACTCTGGTAGCTTCGTTGAGAATAACCTTTTGTTGGTAGAATAAAAACAGAAGCAGGACGACTAGCTAGGTTGTTTTAACACTTTAGATAGGAAATGATGGTAGTTTATACTCAGGTGGTGAGAATGGTTAGATTCTTGATATATTACTTTTTAGCAGCAATTCTTTGTCTATAAATTACTGTATTATCTGAGGGAAACAGCTATTAAGATTAAAATAGCACACTTTAGCAGTTAGTGGATAATAAGCTATACAGATGTACTGTCTTTTTCGTTTTACTCATTATGAACTTTGTAAGTGTACTTATTAATTCAGTTATACTTTGTATTTTTAAAAAATGAAATTTGAAATCTGAGTACAGATGTAAAGTTTTGAGGTTATTGATTGCAAACAAATGGAATTTAAATGCTGCTTTTTTACTTACTGTATAGCTATATATCAAAGCAAATAATCACTTTTTTAACATTTATTTGTCTTTAAACATTAACATCTTTTCAAAATTATAGAAACTATTTCTAGACTTGGACGATTTCATTGCATTTTTACTTGAATGTATTATAACAAAATCCAAATGACCACTTATTTTATACAGGCTTCATTTGTATTAATGAAGCAAGTATACAATAGGTCAGTTATATTTAATAGTTCATTTATAGTTAGTAGCTCACTTAAATTAATATATATGGGCTTTATTTGCATTACTTGTTTCTAAATATATTCTTTCCCTGTAATTTATTACCATATTAATTAATCTTTGTTACTACTTTTATGTCTAGGGAATCTTATGCTAGTATATGTTTGTGTGTATACATGAGAGAGTGTGGGAGAGTCTCTAACAAGTCTTTAGAAATACAGATGATGTTATACCATTGTGCCTCTTAAATGCTAAACAAGTTATTATCCAGAATAGTAGGCATACAGTAAAAATCATAATTCATTATAAACTCTGTGTCTTATATCTAAGTATAATAATACATGTACACTTTCATATATCATTAAAAACTTGTTTATTCATAACATCCATTAAAACAATACCATGCAGTAGCAAAGGTTGACTGTAGCAGTGAATTTGAAAAACATTCTGATCATGCTTTGGAATTCAATATAGTACAGTGAATGGAATATAGATTTTTAAATTTTTTAAATATGCAGTTTTGGGATACAATGCCTGATCTTAATGAGTTTTGGATTATTTTTTCATGGTAGGGAAGACTGATTAGCTATGTGTTTGAGATATTTCAGATATTTAATAAACATATCATTCTTATTAACCTAACTTTGTTTTTCTTTCAGCAAAACTGTACAATCTAAAGTGGACTGCATTTTGGTAAGTAAAATAACTTACCTTGAAAGTCTTTTGTAATAAGGCTTTACCATTCATTATATAAAATATACTGGTCTTAAGTCAGTTTTTATTTTTTATTTATTTTTTGTCCTTTCACTGTTCATATTTTTTATTTTTCTTAGATAAGTCCCTTTAACATTTCATATAATAAAGGCTTAGTGATAAATCGAACCCAATTGTAGTGAACAAAACTTAGTGTCTAATTACAACCCTTGGGATGAACTGTCTATAAGCTATCGACCTTCGTCTATTTCATCAATAATGAAATCAAAATCAGAGGTAATTGTATGTTTTTGAAACTTACACTAAAGATCCCTTAAACATTCAAAAAAGTGGATGTTTATTTTTCTGCCCTAGTAACGCTAAAGAACTTGTTTAAAGGTAAAATTTAAGATGTTTGATGGATTAGTTTTGTTGTGATAGCATATTTTGTCATTTGGGTTACTAGACTTTGAAAATTAATGCTGCAATAATAGTTCAAATTTAGTTTGTACTTATAGAACTCTAAGAATTTGTTTAAATGAGAACTTTTTAAAATGTTTCATGGGTTAGTTTTTGTTGCCATAATATACTTTTCATGTTTGGATTGCTGGCCTCAGGAATTAACGCCAGCACAATAATAGTTTAAATTTATATGGTATTTGTAGTTCCTTAGGTCTTCTCATAAACATGTGAGGGAAGACGCATGCAGCTATGAGGGCTACTGGAATGGAACTGACTTCCATGAAATTTCTGCTGATGGAACACTCCTTAGGTTCTAGATTATTCAGTGACTGTGCTGTTAGGTTCCCCCAGGTGTCACTGGAGTTAGTCCTCTTTCTCCTCTTGTGACAGCAGAACTTACTCATTCAGGTTTGGGTCTTCCTTATAAGCTAGGGTTTTGTTTGTTTGTTTGTTTTATTTTTGTTGTTGTTTTTGCTTCACAATAACCCTCTGAAGTGGGTAATCTTATTAACTACCTTTTGCAGATGAAGAAACTGATGCTTTTGCATTTACTTTTAAAAAATCACCTTTTCTCATTACTTGTTATTTGATTTTTCCCCATCTATAATAAAACTACTTTCCACAACCCTTCTCTAGCTACCATCCTATCTTCTTTCTTTTGAAAGAAGAAAGTCAAATTTTAGTTAAAAGCATTGATTGAATTCGGACTCATGCTTCACCTTCTCTTCAGTCTTCAACCCCAATAACAAATCTTCTCTTAACAATCACTCCTTTGAAACTTGTGTTTGTCAAGAATACCGTGGCCTCTTATTGCTAAATATAACAGATGCTCTCAGCCCCTAACTTGACAACCCTCTTTCAGTTGTTGGCTCTATTAATCATCCTTGTACTCCCCTGGTTTAAGTATATTCTTGTTTCTTATTTTTTTAATTCCTCAGGTGCTGCACAGTCCTGGTTTCCTATTACATCTTAGGCTGTTCCTTCCAGCTTTCCTTTAAGGGCCTCCTTTCCTTTAAGTCCTCTGTATTTGCTCATGGTGATCTCAGCTACTTTGATGGTTTCAATTAATATACTGATGACTCCTAAATTTCACATCCCCAACTTAAGCTCCAGACCCATATATCCACCTATTTATAAATTGACTGATTTTACCAGGATGTCCTATACATAGGTACTTGAAAATCAACTTTTTAAAAGCCAATCTTTTTGTATCATATCCCAGATTCTGAACCTATCTTTATTAATTTCCTGTTGCTGCTATAACAAATCTCCATAAACTTCATGTCTTAAAACAATGCAAATTCACTCTCTTTTAGTTCTGTAGGTCAGCAGTCTGACACAGGTCTCACTAGGATAAAGTGAAGGTGTGTCAGCTCCTTTTGGAGGTGCTGGGGGAGAACATTTTTCTTTGCGTTTTCGAGCTTTTAGTAGCTGCATCTTCAAAGCCAGCAATGGCTGCTGGAGTCCTACACTGCATTACTCTGGCATTTCTTTTTTTTGTAGTCAACTCTCCCCTCAGGCCCCCTCTTACCAGGACACTTGTGATTGCTTTCGGCCTACTGGACAATTCAGGAGAATCTACCCATCTCAGCCCTTAACTTACTGACCTGCTTAGTCCCTTTATCATGTAAAGTAACAGATTCACAAATTCTGGGGTTTAGAGGATTAGGACAAGAGCATCTTGGAGGGCTGTTATACTTTACCATACTATATTAGTGAGTAGACTCACTCATCTAGACTCACTCATCTAACCTAAAAACCTGGTAGTCATGCCCTGACCCATGTGAGTCAGTTGGTTGCTGCCATCCTGCATAGCACATGGTCACCAGTTCAATTCCTGGTCAGAACACCTGCCTGGGTTCTGGATTCAGTCCCCAGTCAGGGTACCTCCAAGAAGAAGCTGATCATTG
>PVKM010005357.1:0-48150 GCA_004027735.1 Carollia perspicillata | reverse complement strand
GTGGCTGCAGGATTTCTATAAAAATGAAACTTGGGAGAAGCAATCTGGTTGGAAGAGTGTGTGGAGAAGAGTCAGGGTAGGGAAGGGGATTTGTGGTGACCCTGCATTATCTTAGAATTTTAGATCAGATTCAGAAAATACCAAACAACAGGGAGGGGCGCTGATTAAGATTGTGTAATTCCCCTCCAGCTAAGTCTCAACTCTGCCACAACAGAGTTTTGTAGTCAAACAGCAGCAAGTTAATGAGATACTTGTTGTAAAGGATCTCTGTACAAAGAACTACCTCAGGTGGTGGTAGAAGCATTTATTCTCTATGGGGGGACAGTAGAGGGAAGGATTTCATTAAAAGGTGTGGATTTATTTGACTCTATTTCTCACTTGAGAAATTGAATTAGTATTCTAAGCAAACAAACGAACAAAGGAACGACATAGTCCTTACAAGACACAGAAAAGTTAGAGATTCTGATAGACTGTTCGGAATCCGGCTTTGGTTAAGGTAAGGCAGGAAAGAGGGTCGACTACGTGTAGGCTTCCCCATTCCAACACACACCTTAAGTGCTGCAGTTGCACCCGAGGAAGGTTCACAGCTCGGCTCACAAGAACTTGGACGCCGACTTTAACGCCTCCTTCCGTCTCCCTTAATTTTTTCGTGTAAGAAACATGTTTATGTATCCAGTGCTGGTTAGGCAGACCCTTTGCTAGGTGCCGATAACACAGAGAAAAACAAAATATAGCTCAGAACTATGGAGGTGATAGTTGTATTGCATGGGGGTAAGCCCTACGCCTGGAACCCGTGGGGCCAGCGTACAAGGCTGCTGGGCCTTAAGGTGCTGTGGAAAGCGCTCAGAGGCCTATGAAAAGAGGGGCAACATATTGATAAGAACTGATTTTCATTAAGGGTTTACAGCAGTTTCTTCAGTTTGAAGTCCCGCCCAAGACGCAACCCTTGAACACCTGCGGCTTAATAGAATGCAGATCCCTGGGGGTGGGGTGGGGGGGTGGGGCCCCTAAATTTACTGAATCACAATGTCCAAGGGCGGGGCTCAGAAATCAGCAATTTAATCAGGAATATCTCAGGCCATTGTTATGTACAACTAAAACTTGAGAACCTTGGCCTCTCACGTTTTCTTCTTTTTTACCCAAAGTAGGTACTATTAATACCCCTATTTTACGGAGGAGTAAATTGAGGCAAAGAAAGGTTGATGAACTTGCTGAACTAGGATTGGAATCTAGAGCAATCTAGACGCAGGTCTTAGTCTTAAATATCGCAGTAAATGATTTGCTGCTAATACTTCAACAACATTAAACTCGGAGTTTGAAAACAGTCTGAAAGTCTGTTAAATTTAGTCCGGTGAATTTGGGAGATTCAGTAACATTTGTAATTTCAAGTCCCTCTCTGATTAAGTTGAGGCCGAAATACCTCCCCCCACAAGGTGTAACCTGAACTGCAGGGTGGGACAACAGGCTGGTCAGGGAGCGATCGATGACATCGGCGCGCCGCAGCCTGGTGGGTCTGTTCGGGCCTCTCCCGCCAGGCCTGCCTATTCTCGCGCGCTCCTGGGCCCGCCCCTCCCGCCATCTTGGTCTAGGAAGGAGCGGGCTGCACGCGTGAGTAAACAGTCGGAGACGGGAAAGCGTAGGCCAGCCGGCGTCCGCGAGGTGCGGGACGGAGGCGGAGAGGGTGCAGTTCTGATCGTCGTACGTGGGGTAAATATAGGGGTCACAGTGGTATGCCGCGCGGAGCTCTCAGTTGGGCGCCACCTCCGCCCCCTCCCGGTGAGACGCCTATCCCACACGGCTTCTCCCGCCCCACGCCGGTCTCCTCCCCCTGTTGAAAGCTGCCCGGGAAAGTGGTGGCGGGAGAGGGCCTGGGCCCGAGCGCCGAGGGCTTGGGTGCGGGTCGTGAGGCACAGGAGGTTAGGGTCTAGGGTTAGTGCGTCCGGGGTCAGGGGTGTAGACGTCGTCGGTGGGACTGTGAGGCTCAGGAAGTGAGCGCGTGGGTCTGGGGCCCGAAATCACTCTGGGTCGGTGCGGGGTTGTTTCTGCCGGTCGCTGGATTTTCTCCTTTTTCTGATCCGTGGTTCAGGGTGGCCAAAATGACGGCCCCGGATGAGAGCCCCCTCGCGCCGCTCTTGGAGACTTTGGAAGATAACTCCGCCTCCTATGGAGAGCAGACCGATGCTTACCTTGCCCTGACAAGGTGAGGCCCGTTGGGAGTGGGGCTGGGTGTTCTGGTGGTCCTTGGGGACAACGCACGGGAAACGAGTTTGTGTATTCTGAAAGTTTGGCAGCGGCGAGGACGCTGGGGTCGCGGGGGGACGCCGAGGGTGGGAGGGTGCGTGGTAGGCGGTGTTCTCGGCTGCTGCGTTGCCTAAGGTGTGCGATCGGAATGAGGAAGCCCGCTGCGGCGTCCTGCAATCGAAGAATTAAAGAAAGTTGGGTTGGAAGTGGGCAGGCTGGAGGAGTGGTTTTCAGTGTAAGTCGCTCATGTGTTGGGACAGTGTGGTAACCCAGAATTGGTTTTTTTAATCGAGACCAGCAACCTGAGTTTTATTTTAATTGCAAGTACTCACAATATTTACCCCCCTGCAGAACATTAGAGTTTTCTGTAGTGACTGGGAACTTGCGTGGAGAGGATAACAGTTGGCACAGAACAATAAAGGTTTAGTAAGTTTGTAAGTGGGGGTAGGTTTCTCTGTCCAGACTTGTACACTGTCGCTGCAAAAGTAATTGAGAAAGTTTTTTTTCAGTTGTATATTGCATTCTGTACTTAAGTAGTTTAAGCTCTAGGTCCAGGGAACTTGCTAGAATTTTAACATAAATGTTAAAAAGATTATACAGATATTTTAGGGAGTGGTTTTTGGCTCCTATCTGCATAAACTTGTGTTACTTTCTGCTTTTAAGTCGTATTACTGGAGAAGATGGAAAAGAAGTCATTGTAGAAATTGAGAACAAACTTCCTCGTCTATACGAAGTTTTAAAGGTGTGTATCTCTTGTTTATTAAATATTTTTTACCTATGGGAGAAAAGTTTTGCCAGTTTACTCATAAAAACTTTGAATTTAAATAAAATAAAGCAGATTATAGTACTATTTGGGATTTACAGTGTATCAACTACTCAATTTCCTTGCAGTTTTCTCTCACTCAATTTAACTCCACCTCCCTGTGAGGTTACTCTTTAATCCCCACTTTGCAGAAGAGATTGGTTTGATTTGCCTAAAGTTGCCCAAGGGCATTTGAATCCAAAACCCTATTCTCTTAATTTAAAGGCAGTCATCAGAGATTATTTTATCTTTATTAACTCCTTTTGTAGTAATGTACTCCTGAGTAAATGATTCTGTCATTTTATTTTTGCTCTTTTTTAAAAAAATTTTCTCACATACTTAGTTTTTGCTGCTCTTCCCTGATTAGACACGAGTACTAAGATTATCTTTATTGCTCGATTATTGGGAGGTGGTATAATTTAACCACAAACTGAGGACCTATGTTCTTGTCCTCATTTGAATACACTGGCTTTGTGACCCTTCCTAACACTTAACTTTCAATTTCTTTGTCTTCAGAATTAAGAGGTGGAACTCAGTCTCCTTTGAGTTCTTATTTTTATGATCCAGTTTTATGCTTTTAAATGGAAGTATTCTATCAAGATATTCATTGTATATTTTAGCATTATTTCTGGCTAAATATTGAGGCATTTGAGGTATCTCCTACTTCTTCAGTTGAGTCATTGGTGCTGTTCATGTAAGCCAGAACTTTATGGCAACATTAGTAGCATTAGATTAGATTAATAGTATCAGTGGTATTATTTATTATCACATTTTTCTTCATTGTCATGTACCACATTCCAGCAGCATAATCATGCTCTGCATAACGATACTTCAGTCAACAACTTGTACCAAAAGAATATACAACAGTGGTCCCATAAGATTATAATGTAGCTGAAGAATTCCTGTTGCTTTCTATTACCTAGTGACATTGGAAACCTCATGATGTTACAGCTGAACATGTTCTTCTCATGTTGTAAACAAATCTGTGCTGCCTGTTGTATAAAAGTGTAGTGCATACAATTATATACAGTATATATTACTTGTTAATAAATGACTATGTTACTGGTATATGTATTTACAATACTTTATATCGTTATTTTAGGGTGTAATTCTGCTTAATAAAAAAAGTTTGGTGTAAAACAGTATGCTGTGTTATCCTCGCAGCAGCCTCATACGTCTTGTACTTAACCATATCTCTTGATTGCATCATTTTCTTTTGTGCTTGATTTAATATCATGTTTTGTACAGTAACTACTGTACAGGCTTATAGTCTAGCAGCCGTAGGCTATACAATATAGCCTAGGCATGTGTAGTAGGCTATATCTAGGTTTGTGTAAGTGTAGTCTGTGATGTCCGCACAATGACAGAGTTGCCTAACGATGCATATGATGCACGTCACAGAACATATCCCCGTTCTTAAGCAGCACAAGTCAGTGTATTTTCTGTGAAAACATGTGTTTTTATATATTTAGTATTTGACAGTGTATGGGGTCAGGAACTGAATTTTGAGTCAAATGGCAATGTTTGCAAACTTTACAGCTAAAATGCCTGATGAATAATTAAAATTGACTTGAACAACATAGGGGTTAGAGGCACAAACCCCCTCCCCCTTGCAGTCAAAAATCTGCATATAACTTCTGACTCCCCTAAAAGTTAACTCTATTTAGAAGTACATGGGTAATTACTGATAGGAAAATCAACAAGTTTGTGTGTGAATTACTAAGCACTAAAAGGATATTTGGATTTCTTCAGAACAGAAACCATACTAGGTGAAATGTGCTCTTTAGATAAGATTCTGCTAGTATTGTTTCCATGAACCCACAATGTTCTTGAAGATGAGACGTAACACTTTTAAGAAACTACTTCAGGCAATATGTATCTAATAAAAGTTTATTACGGACACATGCTAGCTGTTACCCAAGAGATGTAGAAGTAGTTCTCGGAAGTCTTAGGTGTATAAGGCTGTGTGTATTTGTAGTTGTCTGAATAGATTTCTTTAATATCCCTTATGTCCCAGCCCATAATATGGCTTGGACTTTGAATTCCAGGTGAACATGGATTCAAATTCAAATTGAAATAGGGAATTTTTTTTTAGATTGAGATGTTTAAATCTTGCCCTAAATACTACATTTCAACACCCCCCGCCCCCCAGGTGTCACTCCACTTTAATGCTAGGATTTCAGCTTTTGTGTTTGAGTCTTTTGCTTTCCCTTTGTAGAAAGAAGGGCTTTGCTCCTATTTATTTCCTGTCTAGTGTCTTTAGCATTTTCCATTTCTTGGATTTTTCTTTGCTTTCAGGTATGTGGAGATGTTCTTTATCTTTTAAGAAAATGTTTAGTTGATCTTTTATCTAGTTTCCCTCTTTGCCATGTTGTATATATACATGGCCTGCTGATCTTATTTCATCTACTTTCAAAAATTTGTTGATTGATTACATTAAAATGTAATTTTGCTTTTCAATCAAATTTTGCTCTCGACATTGATTCACAATTGTACTCATTTGTAACAAGTGTGGTGATTTTGTTTGTTTTGTTATTATAGATTCACATTTCTAGTCAAAACTCAGAGCTCAGTTGTGCTGCTCTACAAGCCTTGGGATTTTGCTTATATAATCCCAAAATTACCTCAGGATTATCAGGTAGTTAAATTTATTATGACTTAATATTTTGAAGTTTATAAGTATGTACTTTTGATATTGTTAAAAGCACTATTACCTCTGTTAGGTATATAACTTACAGTCTAGGATTTGTGTTTGAGAAAGAAATGTTGAGATTATCATTGGGAAGTGTGTTTCTTAGATACAGCCCTTTGAAAATTTGCTGTAAAAGAACATAAGCCTATTAATAATTGCTATGAAAACTGAACTTTCTCCCTTGTAAAACACTTACTTGCTTTGGAAGTTAATTTTTTAAAAATCTTTAAAAATATTTATTTATTTTTAGAGAGAAGGGGAGGGAGGGAGAAATAGGGAGAGAAACATTGATGTGTGAGAGAAACATCCAATGGTTGCCTCTTGCATGTCCCCAGTTAAGGCCTGGCTCACACCCAGGTATGTGCCCTGACCAGGAATGAAACCAGCAGCCTTTCTGTCCGCAGGCCAATGCTCAGCCAGGGTAGAAGTTAGTAATTTAGACAGTCATTTATTTTCTGTAAGCATGCACACAGGAATATGCTCAATTGAAATGTTTTTACATAGTGATAAGGGGGATGATTTAGTAGAACTAAAAGTGGTATTGAAATAGAAGACTGACCTGATGGCTTTCTAAGTTACCAACTTCATCTTAATCATTGCTCGAAAGTTAGTATTTTGCCATGGTAAAGGAAACCTAGGAGATGATCTTTAGAGAGGGGAAATCAGGAATAGGGAATAAAGACGTTAGAAAGTTAGAACCATCTTTTTTCTGAGGGAAAAAGTTTCTGCCCTTTTATATACAGGATGGGGCAAAAGTAGGTTAACAGTTTATAAGAAAAATAATGACGTAATAAATAATAATAGAAGAATAAACTGTTTTGCATACTCATAACTGTAAACCTAATTTTGGCCCACACTGTGTAGAAATGTTTGCAATCTAAAGTAGGATTTGTTCATTTTGGAGCATAGATGTAAAGTTCTTAACATCTTGTCAAAATTTATCTTGTATGTCCA
Source organism: Carollia perspicillata (assembly GCA_004027735.1). NCBI lineage: Eukaryota > Metazoa > Chordata > Mammalia > Chiroptera > Phyllostomidae > Carollia > Carollia perspicillata. The sequence goes on along the minus strand of PVKM010005357.1, from coordinate 41,461 downwards.
AACCTGCTAGTGATACCTATACAGTTATTTTAATTGCATAAAATAATCTGACTTAGAGTCTACTGTTTTGTCTAAATATACTCTCCCATCTTACCTATTTTTATGTTTTGGGAAGATTAGTTTGATGTCAGTATTGGTTCTCTGGTCCTTTTCTTTGGGTATGCATTTAATTAATTTTGACAGTGAAGAATATATTTTTCTCTTTTTATATTTGACATTGTAAAGGATGGAAACTATTGCACATAATTAAAGCTGCTTGTTTTTCAGAGAAAAATATTCAAGGACTGCTTTCAAAATTGAATGATATTGTTAAGAGTTCAGACAAAAATGTATGTACTAGGGCTCTTTGGGTGATATCCAAGCAGACATTTCCCACTGAAGTTGTTGGCAAAGTAGTGAGTATAGTTTTTATATGTCTTCTTAACTACACGCCATTTTAAAAATTCAGGCTTATTTGATTTGTATTTGTTTTGTTCTGTCTTTTAGGTGTCCAGTATAATTGATTCATTAGAAGAAGTATTTAGTAGAGGAGAGATACATTCTGCTGTTGTTGATTATGAAGCATTAAATGTCATCATAAGGTATGAATTTGGATGCATTGCAAATTGGAAGAATTGTTTCAGGAAATTTAGAATTTACTTTTAAGGAGTTAACTTTTGTGACTTGAATTTGGGTTAGACATTGAAAGAAGGAAATGACTTCTAGACTAAAAGTATCAAGAAAAAAGGTAACCGGAAGAAGGAAGTAAATGTGCCTAAAAGTTAGTAGGTTTCTTTGTTTTTACTGAGATAGTCTTAAAAATATAGCCTTGGTTAGGCTGCTGCTGCTAGCATAATTCTGGGTTTAAAAATTATTTCTGTTAAAGCTTTTGCAAGTTTAAAAAGTAATGTACTCTCCCAAGTGAGGTATAGAGGGTATTTAGGATGTTTTAACAGTGCCTAGCAGGAGATGGGAGGACCAGAAAATCCTCTACTTTCCTCTACCCATCCCTGCTCCTTGTAATGGACGTGTTATCAGCACAGACTCTTGATAAGCTTCATCTTATCTCTGTTTTAAAGTTTTCTTCCATTGCTGAGCTGTTTGCTCTAACTACTTAATGTTCTGGTGCCCTGGTGGATGCTCACATTATGTCCCAGTTCTCTGGCTGTCCTATAAGAAAGTTGAATTTAATTATATAAAAATAATTAGTATTTAAATTTTTTTCAAAAGAAGGCAAAGTATGTTCTTATTTTCAAAATGCAGTGGGGAGAAGGGTTTTTAGGAACTACTGTAAAGAACACATGGGCAAAACCAAGGGGGAAGGTGGAAGCAAGGGAGGGAGGTGGGTTTGGAGGGGGTGGGGAGAAAAAACAGACAACTGTAATTGAACAGTAACATAATTTAAATTATGAAAAAAGAAAACAATACTCTAGAAAAAAATACTGAAATCTAAAAATTAGTGTGTAAATATTAGATTTTTTTGTGTGTATACATATATGTACATATTCTAAAACTAATGGACTATACTATGCATATTTCTGTGTGCCACTTATTCTGGTAGTTTGGAAGTAAAAGTTGAGGTCAAACTAAATTATTTGCTGATTTCTCTATTATAGGCTAATTGAGCAAGCCCCGGTTCAAATGGGAGAAGAGTCGGTTAGGTGGGCAAAACTGGTCATACCTTTAGTTGTTCATTCAGCCCAAAAGGTACATTTGCGGGGAGCGACTGCTTTAGAGATGGGAATGCCCTTGTTGCTTCAGAAACAACAAGAAATAGCATCTATCACAGAGCAGCTTATGACTACTGTAAGTATTACTTTATGTAAGGATTTTTTGGATAGTGCATTGTAAGGTTCTGTACCAAGCTTAGGGCCCATATTGGTATAATTGTACTATGATCTAAGAAATTCCTCCTTGAATTAAAACAGAAGTGCTTAAATTAGTTGTAGACAAACCAATCCTGCATTACAGTGAGGGCAGCTGTCTATTCAGTATTACTGTGACTCAGTCATTTTACTCCATCCTCAGCGAATGGTGATTGGAAGGGGTTGCATTGTGGGAGAAGGGAGAGTATTAACTAATTCAGTGCTATTTGGATTGTTTTAGCATAATCCCAACAGATAAAAGTTTGGTACACATAAGTGCATCTACTATGTATAATTCCCTAAAGTGGTTATTTGCCTCTGGCTTTAGGTTTTTAATCCTTTTCCTTGTAACAAATATTTATTGAGCACCTATTATATATATGCCAAGTGTTTTAGGCACCGAATATACCAGTGAACAAAATGAACTTGGGAAGCTTATTTTTCCAGTGGTAGAGATAATAAAATATATAGTAAACTAAGTAAAGAGCATTATGGAGAATAGCAGGGATGGAGAGAGTGTCATTGAAGAGGAAGGGTGAGGGTCAGGGAAAAAAAATAATGGGATATTTGAATAGTGATTTGAAGGTGATGCAGGGGTTAGCTCTTGGGAGGAATCATGAGAGCAAAAGGCCTTGCTCTGATGATTGTATTCAGTGAACACTAGGCAGTATGATAGCGGAGATCATTAAGAGTGAAGAGTAGGAGATGATTTTAGAGAAACAGGGCCAAATCACATAGACCTCGGAGGTCATTGTAAGACTGGGTTCTACTGAAAACCATATTTGAAGGTTTTGAGTCTAGGAATGCTATGTGTACTGACTTGGGTGTTAAAGGTATCCCTCTACCTGTGTTGAAAGTAGACTCTAAAGGGGGATGAGTAGGAGTGGGGGAAACTTGGACATAGAGCAATAAGAGGGGGCCTTCCAGTTTAAATTCTGGGGTTTTGTTTGTTCATTTTTAAAAGTTATTTCATGGTAATGTTTGGAGTCTGATAAAGTATCACTTAACATTTGCAAGTTTTTTTTTATTCTAATAAGTTTGATATTTTTAAGAGTATATATAAAATTTTTCATGCATTTGAACTAAAATTTTCTCGGATGTCCATTATCCATGAAGCTATTAATGTATTTTTAAAGTTATCAGAGTGAGAAGTTAAAACATTGTCATTTGAACTTTAATTAATGGTATGCATACTGAAGTTGTTAGGGAGAAGAATATTGGCAGAAAAAAATTAAGCTGGATTAATGGATGCAAGAATGGCCAGATTGTGATAAGACAAGCATAGTAAAATGTTAATGGTTATTTATATTTGGACATTTATTATAAAACTTTCAGCTTTGCTATATGTATGAAAGTTTTCCTGATAAAACATTGGGTAAAGTTATTTAGCTATGACAGTCAGCCAGTTCGATAGTGCATATTTTTTCCTTTCTAAGAATCCTTTTGGTAAATATTTTTCCTTTTGTTTGCAGAAGTTACTTTCAGAACTCCAAAAACTATTTATGAGTAAAAATGAGACTTATGTTTTAAAATTATGGCCTTTGTTTGTCAAACTTCTTGGGAAGGTAAGTCGACATTTAAAGAACAGTTCAGTTTTACATGCCAAACACTTTTCATTTCTTAACTTTATTTACATAATGTAGTCGCTCCTCATTATCATACCAATATGGTATCTGTTCACCAAAATATGTTTATAAACACAGTATCAGTACTTGGGCTATATAATTTCCTAAAGTTATTACCCGTGTGTATAACAGACCTGCAGAGTGGCAAACAGATTTGAGTTCCACGGTGCATTTGTTCCCAGCTGACCTTGAATAAGGAAAGTTATGCTTTGCCTTTTTGTCTAAGCTCTCTATATCATTGAAATGTCCTTTTCATGACCCATTTAGTGTCACATTTTTCACATTTTGCGCTTTTTCTTGGTGACTGCATTTTTGCCTTCACCTGAGGGCATGCTTACTGATTTTAGAAAGAGGAAGGGTGAGGGAAGAGAGAGAGAGAGAGAGAAATAACTTCTGATCGGTTCCCTCTTGCATGGGTTACCTCTTGGCACGTGCCTTGACTAGGGATCAAACCTGCAACCTAGGTATGTGCCCCGATTAGGAATCCAACCCAAGACCTTTCAGTGTATAGGACAATACTCCAACCAACTGAGCCACTCTCCAAAGGGCGATAATTGCCCCTTTCGATGGCCCCCAAGTATAGTGTTGAAGGGCAGTCTACAGTTCCTAAGTATAGGAAGACTGCTGTGCCTAATGGAGAAAATAGGGTGTTAGATAAGCTTTATTCAGGCATCAGTTATAGTGCTCCTGGCCAGGAGTTCAGTGTTCGTGAAATAGTGATGTATGGTTGTGTACTGCATTAACAACGTTCAGGTCAGCAGTGGGTTGCATATACGGTGGTGGTCCCATAAGATTGTAATGGAGCTGAGAATTCCTATTGCCTAGTGACATGTGGTTGTGGTGGTGATGGTGTCCACAAACCTGCGTTACCAGTCACATAAAAGTATATCACATACAATTATGTATGGTACATAATACTTGATAGTGATAATGACGGTTACTGAAGTATTATACTAACCATTATTTTGGAATGTACTTTTTCTACTTACTAAAAAAAAAGTTTGCTATAAAATAGTGTGCCATGTTACCCTGGCAGCAACCTCATACATCTTGGGCTTACCTCGTCTCTTGATCTCATCATTTTCTCTTGTGCCTGATTTAACCTCATGTTTTATGCAGTAGCACGCTGTGTACAGGTCTCTAGCCAAAACATTTTACTGTACCGCATAGCTTAGGTGTGTAGTATGCTGTACCATCTAGGTTTGTGTACATGCACTCTATAATGTTCACACAGTGACAAAATTGCCTGATGGATTTGTTGGAACGGATCCCTGTTAAGCATGACTGTATATTTAGTAAGTTGTCTTTTAAAAAATAAACAGAAAACAAGGTTGTGTATTGATTGGTTGAAACAAAGGTGACCAGAGGCTCTCAGGAACCTAACTGCATTTTTCCTAGGAGCGATGGCTCAGTATTTCTTAATACAGTGTTCAAGATAACTTACTAAAACATAACTACCTGGAATAATGAAAATCGACTATATGTTCTGTCTGTAAGCCAGGTTTCCTTGACAGGAGGATATATGTTTTCTTTTATTGTGGTAAATACAATACTTACAACCATCCTAAGTGTACAGTTCAGTGGCATTAAATACATCCATAAGTTGTATAAATATTTCACCACTGTTTATACCCAGAACTTTTTCATTATCCCCAACAAAGACTCTACTACATTAAGCAATTATTCCCTCTGTTCCTTCCCTTACATCATCTAGTAACTTGTACTCTGTCTGTATGGATTTGCTAATTCTAGGTACTTGATATAAGGGCAATTCTATAATAATTGCCCTTCTGTGTATTATTTCACTAAGCATAATTTTTTAATGGTCCAGCCATGTAGCACATAAAAATTTCCTTCCTAAGGAAGACTAATTTTTATGTGTACGTACCTCATTTTGTTTATCCATACATTTGTATTTGGATATTGGCTTGTTTTTACTCTTTGGTGATTATGAATAATGCTGCTGTGAATGATATCTGTTGGATTCTCTGCTTTCGGTAGTTTTGGATATGTACGTAAGAGTGGATGCTGGGTCATGATACCTCTATGTTGAATTTTTAGAGAAACCTCTTAAACTCCTCAGTGGCCACGCCATTGTGCATTCCTACCAGTAATGCACAAGAGTTCAAATTTCTCCACATCCTTGTCAAAACTTGTTATTTTCCTGCTTTTGGATAGTAGCTTTTTTTTTTTTTTTTGGACCATTTTATTGTTTTTTTTACAATATGATAAATAGTTCTCTTGATGATTGTGGACACATAAGAGTGTTGGGTAGGTTTCAGAAACATCATAATGTGGTTTTTCTTACTGGTTTGTAGTCTTCAATAATTATAAGGAGTTTCTTGTGTGAAACAGCTGTTAAGCCAGTGTAATTACATTTATATGTCCATCATTTTCAGGATTGTTGTTTGGGACATATTTCCCCCAAATGAGGTTTGCTTCCTTGTATCACAAGGCCCAAATTGCCCACATTTCACCTTAGTAGTACCTGTGGTAGTGATACCTTAAGTTACATATAGTAGGGATGAGGAATTTTTCTGCACATTCTGTATTGACAAGCAAAAAAACTTTTTACTTATGTATTATGTAGGCCTTGCTGAAACATAAATCCATTGGCTTAAGGAATCTTATATTTAGGTGGTTTTTACATATAGCCATTTTCAACAGCAGAATTTAATAACCTCTTTTATACGTTTTCCTTTCTCTTTCCTGTTCCAATAACTTACTATTTCTATTTCAACATGAGTGTGAACCTTAGGCCGAGGGATTTTCCTGTTTTCTCTTTTTTATTGAAAGTGCTCAAAATAAGCTTAGGACTGTCCCTGTGTATCCAGCAGGATGGCAAGTACTGTTTTCTGTAGTCTTTTCATCATTGTTTTGTTTGGTGTTTATTTTCATTCATCTTAATAGTCTTTTATTTTCTTATCATGGTGCTATTTATAGTAGCCCTTAGCCTTCAGACTAGGTATGTCTGACCTCTTGGAACACTTATGAACCTCTCAATTTTTCTTCTTTCTCTTTTTCTCATGATAATCCAAGTAATATTTATAGGGTTTACGGTGGTAGCTCAGTATGTTCATTTTGTGGCATAGTGATTGCAGCCCAACTGTTTGGTAAAGAAGGCTTAAGGTTTTGGATGTCAGAGATCCAAGAGCCAACTCCACACAACTCAGATGACAGGAAAACCTTTGTCTGTTTTTATTTTTTGATTTATATTCTTAAATTTTTAATTTATTTTATGTAGGTTTTCCTGTGAAAGTTGTGTGTGTTTGTGTTTAATTTTATTCATCAATTGCAGTTTATTTTACATTGAGTATCTTGTATTAGTTTTAGGCATGCAGTATAGTTGTTAGCAACCATATACCTTACAGAGTGGTCCGACACCCCCTTCTTGCTACCTGGCACCACCATACATACTTATTACAAGGTGACTGACTGTATTCCCTGTACTGTACTTTACATGCCCAGCCTTTGCCCATTTTTAAATTGGGTGGTTTGGTTTATGTTAAGTTGTAGTTCTTTCTTCTGGATATTAATTCTTTATCAGATATCATTTGCAAATATTTTTTCCCATTCTGTAGGTTGTCTTTACTTTCTTGACAGTATCCTTTGATGCATAAAAGTTAAATTTGATGAAGTACATACAAATTAGATAATAAACAACTGTTATCTGTGCATTCTGTGGTATATCCATAAAGTTGTTTCCAAATCCAGTGCATTCTTTTCCACTATGTTTTCTAGGAGCTTTATAGTTTTAGTTTGTATGTTTTGATCTTGGATCCATTTTGAATTTGTTTGTGTATATAAAGCAAGAGTCTAGCTCCAGTTTTGCATGAGGATATTTCATTTTCCCAGACCATTTGTTGAATAGATTTTTTGTTATTGAAAGGTCTAGGCACACTTGTAAAACCAGCTGACAATATATGGAAGGGTTTATTTGTTCTTGTGCTACTACCATATTTCTTTTTTTATTGAATTGGGAGAGAGGGAGACAGACCTCCGTTTATGGTTTCACTTATTTATACATTCATTAGTTGCTTCCTGAATGTGCCCTGAACAGGGATGAAAAGTGCAACCTTGGTGTATTGGGACAATGTTCTAACTAGCTGTGCTACCCTAGCCCACTACCATATGTTTTAATTGCTATAGTTTTGTAGTAAGTTTAGAAGTCAACTCTTTTTTTACTTTAAGAGATTTTATAGAGAGAGGGGAAGGGAGGGAGGCAGGCAGAGAATCATTGATGTGTGAGAGAAACATCGATCTGTTGCCCCTCACACACCCCCAGCTAGGGACCTGACCTGCAACTCAGGCATGTGCCCTGACTGGGAATCAAACTGACAACTTCTTGGTTCACAGGCTAGTGCTCAATCCACTGAGACACACTATCCAGAGCTCCAACTTTGTTTTCGACTTATTTAAGTCTCTTTAGATTACTTTCAGTGATGCTTTTTGTGGCTTTTATACTGTACAAGTCTTTCACCAATTAATTAGGTTTATTATTAAGGAATTCTTTTTAAGTGCCATTGTAGATAGAATTGCTGTATTTCCTAACTTCCTCTTCAGTTGTTGTAGATACATAAAAATACAACTCATTTTCAGATGTTGATCTTCTCTGAAACATTGTTGAACTAATTTCATCAGCTCTAGGAGCTTTCTTGTGAATTCCTTGTGATTGTCTAAGCCAGGTTTTTTCTGTTATTCATATTCTATTCAGATTATATGTAGTTATATCCACTTGTGACTGTTAATATTTTATCTTTTTTTTTTTTTTTTAATCCTCAAGGACATGTTTATTGATTTTAGGAAAGGGAGGGGGAGAAACATCAATTGGTTACCTTTCGTAGGCACCCAAGCCAGTGACCAAACCTGCAGCCTAGACATGTGCCCTGATTGGGATCTAATCCGCCCCCCCTTTAGTTTGCGGGACGGTGCCCAACCAACTGAGCTGCGCTGGCCGGGGCAATATTGTGTCCTTTTTTGTATTTTCTCTCAGGATGCATGTTTACTTGTCCTTCATCCATTTTTCCACTTAACCGTTTTTCTTGCCTATTTTACTGTGTTTGAAAAGACAGTTTTTATTCGTTTAAGGGTTTAACATTTCTTAGTTTTTTAATACTGATTTTACTTTTTCATATAAATATTCCCTTTTTGGTATTAATGTTGGTAAAATTGGTATTTATCTTCCTAATTTTCTCTAATATTTTAGAAATGGTTTGTGTTATGTATTGCCTGCTTCGTGGAGCTTTATATTTTGTGATCTTGAATTTTGAATGTACATACAGGATTTGGTACTATTTAAAATTTAAATTTCTAAGACTTTTACATAGTTGAAACTGATTGAAATAGACCAGTGAATGATATTAGTGCTTTATGTATTGTTTTAGTCAGGTAAATAACTTTTTAATGATTTTTACTTCTTAGACCTTGCATCGAAGTGGGAGTTTTATCAATTCCCTATTACAGCTGGAAGAACTGGGATTTCGTAGTGGAGCCCCCATAATTAAAAAAATAGCTTTTATTGCTTGGAAGAGTTTAATAGATAATTTTGCATTAAATCCAGGTAAGTAATATTTTAAAATTCTGAGTATGTGTGTTCAAAAAGTGAACAAAGTGACAAAGTACCATTGTGGCTTCTTAGTACATGCCCACATTATAGTTGAGCACTTACCTCTTATTTAATCATCACAATGGACCTGAGATAGTAAATATTGTTACTGTTTTGGAGAGACTAAGTAATTTACTAAAGGTCACATGGTCAATAGATAGGAAACAGTTGTGATTGTTCTGGAACAAATGTATCAATGACTGATCAACTTAATAATAGGTGAACATTAATATATGTAAGTGGTTCCTTTTAATTTACCTTATAGCCTCCTATTATCCATTGAAGGTGGTTGATATATATGAGAAAGAATATTTAGCCCAGAAGTGGGTTAGGATTAGTACCTACTTCACTGGGTAACTTAATCTTAGGTGTAATTGATACCATGTATTTACCAGATCTGCTAAGTAATGTTGGCCCCATTATGTATTTTCTTTTCGACCAAAGACCATTAATCCTTTTCTTCCTTTTTAAACGTGTTTTATAAGGTGATTATTTGTATTAACCATAATTGCTTTTATTGAAAATATTGGTAAAAGCTCATTGCCAGGGACCAGTTTTAATTGGAAATGTTACTTTTTGTTGTTGTTTATGAACTATCACCATGAGATAATGTTCAGGACTAAATGTATTAAGTGTTATAGCATAAAATAGGGGCTTAAAGAAGATAAAATAAATCCAGAGCTAGAAAGTCTACGGCTGGTATTATGACCCAGGAAGTCATTAAGGAATCAGATGCCTAACTTTCTATTTTGTCATCTTCAGTATACCTTAGTTGCACTCTGTAGGAAGGAGGGAAGGCAGGGCTGAAATGAACTTCTCAGCTGAGCCAGCTATATATAATATGCATTCTAGACATTCTGCATACACTGCCACTTTAAGTCTCACTGAATAGAACAGGCTAAACAGGAGACTAGATAAAGATGTCAAAATTGGGCACCCATCACTGTCATGAGTGAAAGCAGGCCTTGTAACTAAAAGAATGAAGGGGATGTTGTATGGCAATTGGCAATCGTGCTATAGGGGTTTTATTGTGGAGCTCCTCTCATAAATAGTTAAAAGATTGGAGCATTTGTTCTCACAGTGGTCTGACTTTTTATTTTCTTATGGAAAGGTTAATTAAAAGCTGAATGGCAAAAGAGTTGTAAGAAAACAATGTCATCTCACCAAATACATGGCTTTACACTTATTTTTAACTTAAGTCTTTTTAATAAGTTACTCGAGCACAGAGAGTCTTTTTATGTATTTCCAGTTACACTTACATATTCACATACTTCTGACAAAAATATTTTATTTAGAGAATTAGATTTAATTTTTATGCTGAATTTTAATGTGGTTATTGTTCATGTAGAGTACATCTGAATCTAAATAAATCTATTTAGGTTTGCAAAAATCTAATGGCAACAACAGGTATAATATAATGCATGATACAATAAATTACTAGTAAAGTTTGAAAATAACCATTTTTGACAGGATGTAAAATATATGCCTTAATTTTTTACCTGTTAAATAGGGATAATGAAAAGACTAAAGCAGCTTGGACAGTTTCTCAGCGTTTGGCCTATTGGGCTAAACAGTTTGTTGTGGAGGACCACTTGTTGTATTTAGTAGTATCCCTTGAATGCAGCCCATTCTCTAGATGCCAGTAGCATTCTTACCTTTGCCTGTCGAGTTGTAACAACCAAAAATATTGTAAACATTGCCAAATGCCCCTTGATTGCAAAATCACCCCTTGTATCCAGTATTTAATAAATAGTACATCCTTTTTGCTGTTGCCTTCTTAAGTGTTGTTTTCTAGGCTTACTGGAGTTTGTCGGGTGAAATTTTTAGGTGAAAAGGAGAACAGCTCATTGTTGATTTAAAAAAATTATTTTTAACTTTATTCTGTTTCTATGGTAAAAGGAGACTATCACATACTCATTCTTAAAATTTAATCTGTAGCTCTTAATGTTTGTCTACCTGGGTGCTTATTTCATTCTCTTTTAAGAAATACTATGTAGTGCGAAAAGACTGAAGTTGTTAATGCAGCCTTTGAGTTCCATCCATGTGAGAACAGAAGCTTTAGCACTGACAAAACTAGAAGTCTGGTGGTATTTGCTAATGAGACTTGGACCTCATCTTCCTGCTAATTTTGAACAGGTAACATTACAAATGTTGACTATAATACTTTGTAGGGGTTTTTGAAATTAATGTGTTCTTTAATCTTTCAGTGTTATTTTTACCATGTGTTCGTAGACCACAATGTATGACATCTTTTTTTCTTAACACAAACTTGAATTCCTTTCCCTCAAAGGATATTCTCTATTTTTTAGGGACATTATGAAGATTTTTTTAAAAGGAATTCCATGGGGCTTAGAATATAATTGGGAGTAGATTCAGTATTTTTGAACTAGAAATCAAGGGCTACACTGGGTTGACAAAAAACTGGATTAATTCTTATTTCTTTTATCTCCTTTTTCTAGGCCACATAGTGATGAGGAATTATTTAAATCCTATTATAGCTTTTCATTATTGTTGGAAATGATTTATAGATTCCTTTAGATTTTAATATCCTTCTGGGCATTTAGATTTAGACACAGACTTAATCTTATATATACCTCTTTGTTTTTGTAATTCTGTCCTTCATTTCTGAAATTTTTAAAGTGAAATTAAAAAGGACATGTCTGATAACTTTTTAAAATTTCTTTATTGATTACCTTTGATTTTCAAGGAAATTTTACTTTTGGATCCGTAGTCCTTGTCTTCTAGTCTATGTAAATAACATAAGCAGGGAGTATATTCTTGGAAAGGGAGACTCTAAATGTACTTGAAATTTTTAGCAAATGTAAAAGTTTTTTAATATATTAAGGATTTTAAATTTGGTAGAAGATGAACTAATTAAAATTGGACATTGATAGTAATATGTAATTGGGATCATAATTTTTTTCAGATTCTACCATTGGAGGGTTCTTTTTAAGCTAATCTTACCCAGTTGTCTCACACATTCATTGGCATAATTCATTGGCTGGATTTGACTGGTACTGGCATGATTTTAGAAATGAGCTTGAATTTGTCTTAATATATTTTTAGCATGTGTTTTTAAAAAGCTTAAAGTGAGTGTCTGCCAATTGCACTAGAAATCAGGTATATGTTATTTGCAAAAATTATTTGTGTATAATTTGAAATTTATAGATAGTATGCACTGGAGGCAATACAGTTTAATAAAAATGCTCACTTTTCCAAATTTCAGTTTCAAGCTTGTTCAGTGAAACAGCCCATAAAATGCAACATAATAAAAGAATTTAGACTGCTTCTTAAAGAAATTAACTGTATTATGCAGGGCTTTTTAAAAATATGAAAATTATGCAGTTCACAGATACCTCTTTTTATTACTGTTACTCCAATAGGTTTGCGTGCCCCTGATTCAGAGCACAATACGCATTGATACTAGTGCTTCACCTCATTCATCTCGTGTAGCCAGTTCTCCAGGCTTAAATCCTATGACCCCTCAACATAAAGGTAAGAAAAGAGATAGACATACTTGTTTTCTATCTTCTTTAAAAATTGTTTTGACCGAAGGTTTTGTTTAATGTTATTCACATAAAATGAAGCACTTCATAATGTTTTCTGCAATAATTGCATTGTTGTAGTTGGAAATATCACACTTTTTTTTTACCACATGTGAAATGCATTACAGACTATTGTGTTTGTTTCAGAACCAGAATCTTCATGGGTATTTTTAAAAACAACAGATCTTAACAGATGTAAGAAATGTGGCTGAGAATGAATACCATTGAAAGATATAATTATTGCTATTATTTGCTATTAGCTATTCTGATCCAAAATTTGTATATTTAAATTAAGGAATGTCTGAATTTTAATAATTCAGGATGTGGATTAATGCCAGTGAGAATTATATTCATTTAAATGGTTTGTAACACTAGTTAGTGTTCTTAACCTAACATAGTAAGATGATTTAATTGGAATACTGTTGTGGGTTTTAACAAACTTTCAACTTTCATTAGCGAAACATACTATTTACATCTAACAGTACATTTCACTTAAAGATAATAAACAAAATGTATTCATTTTAGTAGATAATTTAAGTTTACATAACTTGTTTTTTGTTTGTTTGTTTTGTTTTAAAGGTGCTTCCCCATATGGAGCCTCTGTAACTCCCCGGATGAACTTGAGTTCGAGTTTTGGTGCAATGGCCACAATCCCCTCTATTCAGCTTTTAGGACTTGAAATGTTACTTCACTTTTTTTTAGGTCCAGAAATCTTGAGTTTTGCTAAGCAAAACAAACTTGTACTGAGCTTAGGTATTTAATTGTTTTTAAAATAATTTCATTTATTAAAACAGTTCAGAACATAGTGAACTAGGGGGATTTGACTAGTGCTGGAATGATTTTAGAAGTGAGCTTGAAGATTTCTTAGTTAATTTCTTTTAGCATTTTTTTTATTCTTAAAGATTTTATTTATTTTCAGAGAGATGGGAAGGGAGAGAAACATTCGTGTGTGGGAGAAATGTTGATTGGTTGCCCCTCAAATGCCCCTAGCTGAGGACCTGGCCCACAACCCAGCCATGTGCCCTGACTGGGAATCAGACTAGTGACTTTGTGGTTCTCAGGATGGTGCTGAATCCACTGAACCACACGAGGCAGGGCTTAATATGTTTTTTTTTTTTTTTTTAAGCTTAAAATGAGTCTACCAATCATTAAAACTCAGTGTTATTTACAAAAATTACTTTTGTATATAAGTTGGAATGTAGAACTAAAATTTCTAGATAGTTTGCATTTAGGGCAAATATTGCTTAATAAAACTATTTTATAATCATATATGAAGTAGGTTTTTAAGATAAAAACATGTCAGACCACCTAAAATTTATATTGAGTTTATTTTGTAAAACTGGTTTTACATAATTGTTTCTTTTCCTCATCTAGAGCCACTCGAACATCCCTTAATCAGCAGCTCTTCTTTTTTTTCCAAATATGCAAATACAATTATCACTGCTGTTCATGATAGCTTTGTTGCAGTGGGAAAAGATGCTTCTGGTAAGTATTTAAGAGATGTTTTTAAGATTATTCGCTCAAAAAATCAATATATAGTGTTACCTGTTGGCTACATTGTGCTATAAGAGCAGTTTATAATTAATTTAATCTTTACGGTAACCTTTGTCTTAGTTTTACAGATGAGGAAATTTTATTGTTCTGAGAAATAAATAACTTTTGCAAATCACATAGTAAGTGGTAGAGCTGTGATTCAAACAAACCCAGGCTCTGTTAACCTAAACACCTATGTTCAAAAGCCTATCAAATAAAGAGAAGGAATATCATAAATAAAATAGTTTGCTTTTTAATTGGCTTGGGAAATTTTTTTCTTTTGGTTTTCAGGTATCCTGATCTTTGTTTTTCCTTGTGTCAAAAGTTAAATATGTTCTATACAGAAAAAACAGATGATAAAAAAAGAAAAGAATTAAACATAGTTACACGACCTGGTGTTAATAGGTTACATTCCTTTTTTTATTTTAAGATTTTATTTATTTATCTTTAGAGGGGAACGGAAGGAGAGAGGGAGAGAAACATCAATGTATGCTTGCCTCTCATGCGTCCTCTGCTGGGAACTGGCCTGCAACCCAGGAGTGTGCCCTGACTGGGATTCGAACCACAATGCTTTGGTTTGCAGGCCCACGCTCAATCCACTGAGCTATACCAGCCAGGGTTGTTGAAGTCCTTTTTGAAAAAACACATTTCTTGCTAAGTAAAAATAAGGTGATAGTGTTTTATAAACTCATTACAAAATTCAATATGAGGAGAATTATACTCTTAATTAATTATTGCTTAATTTAGTTTGAGGATGAAAGGAGGTGCCATTGTAGTAATCTTTGTTCTGAAGTACTTTACATTTTGTTTTGACAGATGCAGTTGTCGGTGCTATTTGGAAGGAGCTAATTAACTTAGTGAAGTCAGTTATTGAATCAGGTAAGCACTGTAATACTGATCAAGTGAATTGTATAGCACTCAGTGAATTATTTGACTTTTATATAAATTTATTTTAAAATAATTTTTTGAGGTATAGCTTTCAGAATTTTAGCAAAACACTTTGTTGACTTAATTAAAAAAAAAAACAATTCTCAGTCTTTTAAATGTATATTTTTACCCCTAAAAGTACTTGTATGTTTAGATTGCTTGTTGATAGGTAACAACTTTTGCTCTCCTTTTGCTTGTTGGTAGGTAACAAAAGAGAGAGACCAGGTTCTGAGGTTCTGACTCTCTTATTAAAATCTTTGGAAACCATAATGAAATCGGAAGTATTTCCTATATCAAAAACACTGGTAAGTACAATACCTATATGCTGGCATTAAAAAAAAACGCACTGAATTTTATATTGAAGATACTTGCACAGATCATGATTTAGGAAAACATATTCAAGTTATTAATCAGGAGTTTGGCCCTATAATGATACTGTTCCTTTGACTTTTGAGTCATTTAAAACTAATGAAGCAAATGACTGTTGGCAGGTATAAAAATCTTCAATTGTGATAAGAAAAAAGATGAGCTACACAAAGTAAATATGGTAAAGGGCATTAAACTTGAACTGAAGACACTCATGAACACTAATTTTATGACAAGACTGCTAAACTCCACTAGTTGTTACTTTGTATATTTAATAAGTACCTGCAAATAATAATATTGTGTAGCTTGCATGCTTTAAATGAAGTCTCTTTAACCAACATAATGATGTTGGTACTAAACATCTCTTTTATCCTATATAGTAGAGAAGGAAAAAGCTAATTGGATATACTTTTTATAAGAGTGAACTTCCAAAAACAATCTGTAGATGGAGCAAATGATACCCTTACGTAAATTCTGTGTCTGTTTCCTTTATGTAGTTTCAGTATGTACAGTGGCAGTAGAGCAACAGCTTTGGAGCTGACCTGGTTGAATCTCAGCCTATTTATTAGCTGAGTGAAGTTGTACAATTTATCTACTCTATTGCCTCTGTAAAGAGAGAATTCAGTGTTCTAACTACATGGATTGATAAATGCAGAGCACTATGGGCCAGGAACAAAATAAATGAGTTAACAAATGCTATTTATTATTTTCATCAATATCTGCTTCAAATGAGCATATGTGAAGCACATTTTACCAGCATAACTTTTTTTGTTACATATGTCACTTTAGTTAAATAAATAGTTCAGGTTAAGCAGTATTTTGGGACAGCAGTTTGCTAGGCTCTGTCACATTTGAGAGCTGTGTCTTAGATTCAGCATTTAGCAGTCTTTAGAAATAGTAGCTTTCGGCCCTGATTGATGTGGCTCAGTTGGGCATCATCCTACAAAGTGAAAGGTGTGGATTCCATTTCTGATCTGGTCACATGCCTGGGTTGCAGGTTTGGTCCCTGGGGAGGATGTTTACAAGAAGCAACCAATCGATGTTTCTCTTTTATACTGATGTTTCTCTCCCTTCCTCCCTCTCTCCCTTCCTTTCTCTATAAGTAAGTAAAATCTTTTTTTTTTTTTTAAGAAATATTTGTTTCTGGTACTACTAGTGAGTACATAATTCATTGAAGAATTTTTTTCTAATAAAGTTAGAAATAGCCTCAAGCCATTAAGAGAAAAATGTTTGCATAAATTAGGCACATTTCTATAGCATGTCTACATGTAGTGATGTGAAAACTCAACAACACAGATGAAGAAGGTGAGTTTCATAGTATCTTATAGTATGTCAGTAATGGCATAAAATATGACACCCACACCTTGAAAGATTGTTTCTTTTTTTTTTTTTTTAAGATTTTATTTTTAGAGATGAGAAGAGAGGGAGAGAGAAACATTGTGTGGTTGCCTTTCTGAGTGCCCCCTACTGGGGACCCACCCTACAACCCCGACATGTGCCCTAACTGGGAATCATACCAGTGACCCTCTGGTTAAGACTGGCAGTCAATCCTCTAAGCCACACCAGCCCAGGGCAAGATTATGTTTCTTAGTATAATTACATATATGGAAATTTACATGGTCTAGAAAAATAAACTCTAAACTTATATTAATCATCCCTGGAAATGAGGACTTGGTGGTTTTGGTGGGGTTTTTTGGTGTTTTGTTTTGTTTTTTTCTGTTGAAATTTTTAAACTAATGTAAATATATTCACATTGATATACAAACACTACTATATTTGAAGTTTTTGAACTGATAATATATTTAATGAAAATATAACAAATTGATAAATTTAAAAATATAGTTAATACTACTAGATTTGTACTATGTACTGATTTTTATGAATGACTTAGAACAAAACCTTTTGTCTTCCTTAGGTCCTCATGGAAATTACAATTAAAGGACTTCCTCAGAAAGTGTTAGGTTCACCAGCATATCAGGTTGCTAATATGGACATTCTTAATGCAAGTATCTTAAATATAATTATATGATTAAAATGAGCTAAGAATAAAAGTTGTATGATTTCTTTTTCTTAAAACAGACTTATATTGTAAAATTTTTGAGAAAATTGCATTTGCTGATTATATTAAAGGAAAAATTGATAGGCAAAGAAATTAATGTAAATAATTAAGTATGGCACTATTAATGGAACTATTTTCAGGGATTAAAAAAGGGTTTCAGAAGGAAAGTTTTCTATTTACTTATATATAGTAATAGTGCTGGTTACTGTTACAAATTCTGGAAGTTTTTAGTGACATGGGCTAAATTGTGGAATGTACTTGATATCTGCAGGTTGTAGGTGTTACTGGTCCAGCAAGTTTTAAGTTAACATTCTTTTTCATATCTGGAATCTCACCATTTTTCAGTGTAGATGGAACAGCTATGGTAAAAATATAAAGAGCTTGGGTAGTTTACTCAAATACATTTGTCATCTTTGTCACATCCTAAGTAATATGAAAAGTTAAATTTCAACCTTAACAGTATCATGTTTTACATAATTGATTGTAGAAAACAAGTATAACAAGATTGACTGCAGTCTCCCATCTTTCTTCAGGGAACTCCTGCTTTGTTCTTAATTCAGTTAATTTTCAACAATAATCTCTTGGGATATGGTGTAGAAGATGAAAGGTAATTTTTTTAAAGATTTTATTTGTTTATCTTTAGAGGGGAAGGGAAGGAGAGAGGGAGAGAAATATCAATGTATGGTTGCCTCTCGTGCATCCCCTGCTGGGAACTGGCCTACAACCCAGGCATGTGCCCCGACTGAGAATCGAACCACAGTTGTTTGGTTCGCAGGCCTGCGCTCAATCCACTGAGCTACACCAGTCAGGGCAGATGAAAGGTAATTTAAACTGAAAATATTCTTGTTTTTAACTTGGTGTTTTGGGGTTTTTGGTTTTTGTTTGTTTGTTTATTTAAAGAGAAGAGAGGAGGAGAGAGAGAAAGAGAAACATCTATTTGTTGTTCCACTTATTTATACATTCATTGGTTGATTCTTGTGTGTGCCCTTACCAGGAAATTGAACCTGCACCCTTGGCATATCTGGACAATGCTCACCAACTGAGCAATGGGGCCAGGGCTAAAAGTATTATTTATGTTTATCTTGGAAAGGTAGTTACGTGATGAATCAAATGCCTTTGAGTTAAGACACTCAATTTTTTTAAAAAATCAAAAATAAGATTTGAAATTCATTTCTTGTCAGTTATTTTTAGGAATTTGTTGCAGTGTGCTTACTGTATTTTGGCAAAAAGCATAGGTTAACTCATGGTTCAAAATTTTTTCAGGTTTTTCCTTAATCTGGAAATACTTGTAGGTTGTGTTCTTTCTGGTCCAACTTCACCACTAGCTTTCAGTGATTCTGTTTTAAATGTTATTGACCAAAATGCAAAGCAGTTGGAGAACAAGGAACATCTCTGGAGAATGTGGAGTATTATAGTCACCCCATTAACTGAATTGATTAATCAGGTATGATTTAAATCTGCTGCATATTTATGTTTCAAAAAAAATGTAAGGAAATTTTTTTCTAGTTAGAGCATATGGAAATGAATAGAAGCTTGAATTTGAATAGAAGGTATTAAATAGTTTTTCCTGTGGGATTGGTTAACTTCCTACTCTTTGGATTAGTTGATTTCTTTTCATTGCATTTCTGCTTTATTGTTCAAGAACATACAATTTAAGAGCAACTAATCAGGTCTATTTTCTCCAGTAGAGGTTATGAAGCCAGAAAACTCTCATGATACATACAAATTTTCATATTTGTATCTTGGATTCTTTCAATATTTGTATAACAGGGAATAATAATTGTTGTCTTGACTATTAGGATTCCCATGATCAAGCCATGTTGATGAAGCCATATAGTAGTACCTACCTAAATCAGTAATCTGTTGAGAGTCAATTAACCCTTATATTTATTTAAATATGTGGCAATATTGGGAGGGTGTGGAGCTCAAGTTCTATCACTTCTGGTGGTTTGTCAGCTGCTTTATGAGTATTTAAAAGGAAGTATTCTTTGCGAAATATTTCACCGTAACTTTCAAGTTAAGTAATGACCCCATAGAATTTATTATGTGATAGTGCAGTAGACTTTATTTCAGCTACTCAAGGCAGCCCATCAGTAAACAATAGTCTTCTGAAAGAAGATAGTTTGCATTCTTAGTTTCCCACTCTTTGAGGAATAGCCAGGCTCTTATTTTTTTTTCAAGTCCTTGCCTTGAATGCTACCTTCAGTGTATAGTGAAAGACTATGGAACCATCCCTGGGATTTTATTTTAGGACTTGAAACACAGTACATTGTTTCACAGGTTGCTGTAACAAATTTCCACAATCTGATGGCTTAAAACTAAATGAATTTGTTCTCTTAAGAGCTCTGAAGGCCAGAAATTCAAAATAAAGGTGTTGACACGGTGGTTCTGGATCTTTGAGGGAGAATCTTGTCAAGCCTCTCTCTGTTTCTGTTGGTCACTGGCAATTCTTGGTGTTTCCTGGCTCGTATAATCATTGCTCCAATCTTCAGACTTCATTTTCACATGGCATTCTTATATCTTCTCTGTCTATCTAAAATTTCTCTTTTCTTATAAGTATACAAGTTATTAGACGAAGTGTTAGTTTACCATCTCTTGAACATCTCAACATTGGGGGACACAATTCTATTACTTAAGATACTGGAATTAGATGATAAATTTGTCTAACTTCGTAATTTTTCTTATTTCAGACCAATGAAGTAAATCAAGGTGATGCCTTAGAACATAATTTTAGTGCCATCTATGGTGCATTGACTTTACCAATAAATCATATTTTTTCAGTACAGAAATTTCCAGTGGTAAGGCAATGTCAAATTTTTACTTATGGAATTTGCATTTTTCTGAAAACATTATTTCACCCATTATAATGAACTTCTCCAGTAAATTTTCCTAAGATGAGACTTTCTCATGACAATATAAGGAAGGAATGCCAAACTCATTTTCACTGGGGGCCACATCAGCCTCCTGGTTGCCTTCAAAGGGCTGAATATAATTTTAGGACTGTATAAATGTTGTAACTACTCCTTTAACAGTTAAGCTAGAGCTTGGTACTGTCATGAGGTAGAAACAAGGTGTGCTGGGCCAGTTAAAACAAGGTGAAGGGTTGGATTCGGCCTGTAGGCCTTGTGTTTGCCACCTGTGATAAGGGAAAGGAAAATGGCAAAGAAAGTTCCAGTTAACCCTTAATAATTGCTGGTATCGTGGCATTATTACAATTCTTCCAGTAGAACACTGCTGTGGGGGTGGGGGATAAACTTATTTATTATCCTATGCTAGCTTCTTATGACACATTAATGTTACAGTGTTTTTTAAAATGTACATGATATATTCTATTAGGTGTTTGACATGTAAATAATACATTTAATTTTGTTTTACTATTGTTAGGCCACCATGAAAACCTTACTTAGAGCTTGGTCTGAATTATACAGAGCATTTGCCCGCTGTGCTGCTTTGGTGGCAACTGCAGAAGAGAATTTGTGCTGTGAGGAGCTTTCTTCCAAGATAATGGCCTGTTTGGAAGATGAAGACTCTTCAGTGAGTTTATCCTGATACCTTTTTTGTATTTAAAGTATTATTTTCAAGTAAATGGAGATAACATTTGTGAGCTATCATTCACTGGTGCTTTTCATTTACAAATGACTGAGGTAATACATAAAACAAGTAACAGCTTTGGGGGGAAAATTTTGCCTTTGGACTCAAAGGTCCATGTTTCGGGACCCTTAACAGTGATGCACTTTTACTACTCTGATGTGTACCTACCTACTTGTGCCATTCTACATTATTAATACAAGGACCTTGCTGTCCCAGACCTTACTTTCTCCTGTTAGAGTGTTAAAGTCAATCCTTTGGAAATTTATAGGCTTGTATAGGTTCCTTTCACTCCTTTCTCTTAATAAAAAGGACAACTGCTGTCAACAGTTTGGTATCTATCATTCTAGAATAGACTTCTTTCTTTGTATTAAACATATAATTCACATGCTCATACTCACATGTATACATGAATGTAGTATTATTACTGGTTGTGTTTATTGCTGTTGAAGCATGCTTTTTCATCTGAAAAGATGAATTTCTAGCTCTTGATAGTGGTTACCACTGGTGAGAAGAGTAGAGGTATCTACCAAGAGCTAAAAATCTATCTTTCCAGGTTTTAAAATACATTTATAATATCCTCCTTTTAAAAAATACTGTCACAATTCTGATAATTGTATTTCAATATGATAGAATTTGGTAGTGAATTTAATCTTATTACTCTTGTTAAAACACTTGGATTTGGAGTAAAATATAAACTGCTTACAACTGTCCATGAGACTTTTGCTTTTAAGGGATCTAATTTAATTAGCTTATTAATTTCCGTCATAGTAGTTTGTTATTTGCTTTTCGGCACTTCTCTCAAAGTCATTTGTGTACTTTATATGTTACTTCACTCACACTCCATGAGGTTAGGGACATTCATCTTGTTGATGCGTGTATCCCTGGCTTTTATCAGGTGCATAGACGGTGATTTTGTTAAATGCTTTTATAGCTATTAGGGAAAAGTTGACCCTCAGCTTTCACTTTCTAAATATTGTCTTGCTTAGGTTTAATCTTTGTTTCCTTTTGGAAGAAATTTATAATTTATAAAGTTTTATAAAATACGCTGACAAGATTTTACTTGGCACTTGGTTACATTAAATGCACAGATTAATTTGTAAAATAATTTACATCTTTATAGTGTTGAATATGTTCATCCAGGAATATTTGTGTCCATGTATTTCGTTCTTCTAAAATTAACCTAATTAAGTTCCTTTATTTTTTGGTAGTTTTAAAGCTATTTTTCAGCTATTTTAAATGGTACCCACACTTCAATATCCCCCACCCCCAATACTGGAGTATAGTCGTGTACTACATAACATTTCGTTCAACAATGGACCACGTACATGATGGTGGTCTACCGTATAGTCTAGGTGTGTAATAGGCTGTATCATATAATTATGTTTTACAGTGATAAAATCACCTAGTTATGCCTTTCTCAGCATGTGTCCCTATCATTAAGCGATGTGTGACTGTGTACAAAAGCTGTTCCTATTGTGCATTTTCTTATATAGAACCAACCTTGTGTTCTTGGGATACCCTTTTTTGGTCACATTGAAGTCTTTTAAAACATTGCAGATCAGTATTTTAGGACTCTTTGAGAATACCTTTATTCTTGTGTAGTTCCCCATTGTCAAATTGTTTTATTATGGAGGTACAAAGCTCTTGAATGATATAGAAAGTTGGAACTTGTCTGCATTCACCAGTTGAAAATAGTGTAAGAAGAATGCCGTATTTGTAGTTACATTGTTCTTTTTGTTCTTAAGCTTTATTCCTGTTTTCTTGGTTAGACTTGATAATCAAAGGCTTACCTATATTTAAGTCTTAAAACTAGTAGGTAGTTTTATTTTAATGATCATCACTACATTTAAAAATCACTGACAAGTTCTATCGTATCAAACTATAATTATACTGATATTTTAATAAAGAATTTTATAAATGCATTACAATTTGAAAAGATGAATTTCTAATTTCTAAATTTTGTCATTATACACTGAATGGTTTTGTTTCCATTTTCTGGGTAGTTTTTCTAGCTTAAGTCTGAAAGCTTTTTTCATCTTTTCCAATATAGGCATCTATAACTGTTACTACTATTAGTAATCATAGAATGTTAATTTTGATGTCTCTCTCAGAACAGTTATTTAGAAGGGTGCTTTTTTCATTTAAAAGAATAGTGTGTGGATGTATGTGGCTATTTTATCATTAATTTCTGGTTTCGTTATTTTGTGATCAGAGGATTGTCTATATAACTTCTAATTTTGCCTGTATGAGTTCTAATTTTGGACTCTATTAATCTATATTATATCTCTTTGTTGTAGTTTTTTTTTTTTTAAGATTTTATTTTAGAGAGGGGGAGGGAGGGAAAAAGAGAGGTAGAGAAACAAATGTGTGGTTACCTCTCGTGTGCCCCCTACTGGGGACCTGGCCTGCAACCCAGGCATGTGCCCTCGACTGGGAATTAAACTGGCAACCCTTTGGTTTGCAGGCCAGAGCTCAGTCCACTGAGCTACACCAGCCAGGTCAGGCCTTGTTTCTTATACCCGAGATATTTCTTCATTGCTTTGCTTTATTGTATTTTATTATTAAAAAGGACTAATTGCAAACTTACATGTATATGACTGATACCTTTTCATCCAAAGTACAATCAATTGATAAGTTACCATTTTTAGGTTTCAGAAAATTTTTATCAGAATTTGAGGTCAAATTATTGTTCATTTGTTACAGCTGCTGTAGCAAATACATAGTTGGGCATAAGTTTTCTTTCTTTTTAGCCTCTTTCTATTTTGTAAAGTTTTAGGATTTTTCCTTATCTTTGGAATTAAGACAGTTCACCAGGGTGTGCCTTGGGGCATGTCTTTACACTGTTTTTAATACTTAACAGATGCTTTCTATTTTTAAATTTATTTATTTTTTTGTTTTTTAAAATTACCTTTTAGTCTCCTTACACCTTCCTCCCTGCAGGAGTCACCACACTGTTGTCCATGTCCATGAGTCCTTTTCCCTTTTGGTCAATCCCTTTGCACCTAACCATCCCCCTTCTCCTGCCACTAGCTGTCATCCTGTTTTCCATCTATGAGTCCGTCCTGCCTTTCCTTGTTAGTTCAATTTGTTCATTGTATTCTACATATGAGTGATATCATATGGTATTTATCTTTCTCTGACTGGCTTATGTTACTTAGCATAATGTTTTCCACGTCCATCCATAGTATTGGGAAGGGTAAAATTTTCTTTTTTATGGCCAAGTAGTAGTATTCCATTATGTAAATGACCAATGGTTGTGTTTTCTGCATATTTATTGATACATACTGGGTTGCTTCCATATCTTGGCGACTAAATAACACTGCAGTGAAATAGGGGTGCTTATGCTCTTTTGGAATAGTGTTAGGGGTTCCTTTGGATATATTCCCAGAAGTGGGATTGCAGAGTCAAAAGGCAGGTCCATTTTTAATTTTTTGAGGTATCGCCACACTGCTTTCCACAATGGTTGCACCAGCCTACATTCCCACCAACAGTGCAGGAGGGTTCCCCTTTCTCCACATCATTTCCGGCAGTTGTTGATTTATTGGTGCTAGCTATTCTGACAGATTTAAGGTGGTATCATTTTGGTTTTAATTTGCATCTCTCTGATGGCTAGTGATGTTGAGCATCTTTTCATATGTCTATTATCCATCCGTGTGTCCTCTTTAGAGAAGTGTCTATTCAGGACCTTTGCCAACTTTTTAATTGGGTTGCTTGTTTTTTTTTGGTGTTGAGTTTTGTTAAGTACTTTATAAATTTTGGATAGTAACTCCTTATCTGATGTATCAGCAAATATGTTTTCCCGTTCTGTGAATCGTCTTTTTATTTTGTTGATGATTTCATTTGCTGTGCAAAAACTTTTTAGTTTGATGTAGTCCCATTTGTTACTTTTTCCCCCCTTGCCTGGGGAGATACATCTGATAAAAATTTTCTACACATCTGATAAAAATTGTCTGAGCTTTTATTGCCTATGTTTTCTTCTAGGATATTTATGGTTTCTGCTCTAACATTTAAGTCTTTGATCCATATTTAATTTATTCTTGCTTGTGGAGTAAGAAAGTAGTCAAGTTTCATTTTTCTGCACTTATTTGTATGGTTTTCACAACATCATTTATCGACTAAACTATCTTTAGCCCTTTGTATGTGCTTGCTTCCTCTGCCAGATACTGACTATAAAGGTGTGGGTTTATTCTGGGCTCTCTATTCTATTCCATTGATCTATAAGTCTGTTTTTATGCCAATGCTGTTCTGTTTTGATTACTATGGCCTTACACTACATTTGATTATTAGGTAGCATGATTTCTTCCACTTTGTTGGGAGATCCTTCTCAGGATCACTGTTGCTATGCATGGCCTTTTATAGTTCCACATAAATTTTTGAAATATTTGTTCAAGTTCTGTGAAATATATCATTGGAATCTTGATAGGAATTGCATAGTATAGACATTTTAATGATGTTCATTTCTTCCTATCCATGAACCTAGTCATGCTTCCACTTATTTGTATCTTCTTCAGTGGCTTGTAATTTTCTGTGTACAGGTCTTTTACATCCTTGGTTAGGTTTATTCCTAGATGTTCTTTTTGAAGCAACTGTATGGCATTGTTTTTTTTATTTCCCTTTATGTTCGTTATTGGCATATAAAAATGCAACTGATTTCTGGATATTTTGTATTCTGCTACTTTGCTGAATTCATTTATCAGTTCTAGTAACTGTCTTGGGTGGAATCTTTGGGGTTCTCTATGTACAGAATCATGTCATCTATGAATGAAGACAGTTTTACCTACTTCCTTTACAGTTTGGATGCCTTTTATTTCTTGTCTGATTCTTGGCTAGGACTTCAAGTACTGTGTTGAATAAGAGGTGAAAGCAAACACCACTATCTTGTTCCCAATCTTATTGGGAGTATTTGTAGTTTTTTCCCATTGATTATGATGCTGCCAGTGGGTTTGTTATATATGGCCTTTATTATAGAGATGTTTAGGGATGTTCTCTCTGATCCCACTGTGCTGAGAGTTTTTATCATAAATGGGTGCTGGACTTTATCATATGCTTTTTCTACATCTTTGTCTGGGATCATTTGGTTTTTATCCGTTTTATTTATTTGGTGAATCACACTTATTGATTTGCGAAGGTTGTATTAACCTTGCATTCCTGGAATAAATCCCACTTGATCATGGTTTTATGATCTTTTTGATGCATTGGTGTTTTTGGTTTGGTGATACTTTGTTGAGGATTTCAGAATCTATATTCATCAAGGATATTAGCCTAAATTTTCTTTGTTTTGTTTAGTTTTGGAATTAGGATAATGCTGGCCTCATAAAATGAGCTTGGGAGCCTTCCTTCCTCTGGAATTTTATGAAATGCTTTGAGAAGCAGAGGTGTTAGTTCTTCTCTTAATGTTTGTTAAAATTCCCCTGTGAAGCTGTCTGGTCCCGGGCTTTTGTTTGTTGGGAGTTTATGATTTCTGATTCTGTTTATCTGAGTGTATGTAATCTGCTTATTCAAATTCTATGATTCTTCCTGAATGAGTCTTGGAAGATTCTGTGCTTCTAGGAATTTACTTGTTTTGTCCAGGCTGTCCAGTTTGTTCGCATATACTTGTTCATAATATTTTCTTACAATTCTTTGTATTTCTTTGGTGTTGGTTGTTATTCTTTCTCTTTCATTTTGATTTTATTTATTTGGCTCCTTTCTTTCTTTCTTTCTTTCTTTCTTTTTTTTTCTTGAAGAGTCTAGTTTAAAAGTTTGTCAATCTTTATCTTTTCAAAGAACCAGCTCTTGGATTGTTTGTTTGTTTGTTTGTTTGTTCATTTTGTTCGTTTGTTTGTTTGGTATCACTTTTTTAGGCTCTATTTCACTTGTTTCTGCTCTGATCTTTTATTTCCTTCACTTCTGCTCACTTTGGGCTTTGTTCGTTGTTCTTTTTCAAGTTCCTTCAAGTGTGAAATTGGATGTTTTGTTTGAGCTTTTTCTTGAGTGTTTGTTGTTTGTTTTGTTTGTTTGTTTGTTTGCTTGAGATAGGCCTGTAATGCTGTAAATTTCCCTCTTAGGACTGCTTTCCCAGTGTCCCACAATTTTGGATCCTTGTGTTTTCTTTATCATTTGTTATAAGGTATCTTTCCTGATTTCTTCCTTGATCTCATTGTTGGCCCATTCTTTGTTTAATAACATGTTATGTAGCTTCCATGTCCTTGCATGTTTTTCAGTGTTCTTCTGATTGATTTCTAATCTCCTAACATTGTTTGTATTCAGAAGATGCTTGACATGATTTCAGTCTTTGTAAATTTATTGAGACTTGTTCTGTGTCCTAACATGTTGTCTGTCCTAGAAAATGTTCCACGTGCACTTGAAAAGTATGTATATTCTGCTGCTTTGGGGTGAAATCCTCTGAAGATATCAATTATACCACTTGATGTAGTGTGTTTTTTAGGGCCACCGTCTCCTTGTAGCTTTTCAGCCTGGAAGATACATCCATTGAACTCAGTGGGGTGTTAAAGTCCTCAACTATGACTATTTCTGTTGATATGTCCCCTTTTATGTCCATCAAAATTTGCTTTATGTATCTAGGTGCTCCTATGTTGGGAATGTAAATGTTTATTAGACTTTTATCCTCTTGTTGGATTGTTCCCTTTATCACTATGTAGTGTCCTTCTATGACTCCTACTATATCATTTTAATGTCTATTTTATTGTCTGTAAGTACTATACCTCAGCTTTTTTTTTCTTTTTCATTTGCCTGAAATATCTTTTTTCTATCCCTTTACTTTTAGTCTGTCTCTTTCAATCTTGTGTCTTGGAGGCAGCATACACATGGGTCTCATTTCCTTATCTATTCAGCTACCCTGACTTTTGGTTAGAGCATTTAAGCCATTTACCTTTAAAGTGATTACTGATAGATATGAATGTAGTGTCATTTACACTGTTTTCCTCCGATTCTTTTTCTTTCTCTTTTTCTTCTTAAAGCAAGCCATTAAACACAGGAATGTCCATCCCATGTCTTGTGGGCTGCATGTGGAACCGGATGGGTATGAATGCAGCCCAACACTAAATCGTAAATTTGCTTAAATCATTACTTAGTTTTATTAGTTACATAAATTTTCTATATTAGTGATCATGAGCTTGGGACCTGCTTGATGATATTAAAAGATTATCATAAAGGCAGCTGCATAAATAGGGTTATTATGTCAGATCTTTTTTGCTTATCTGTGGTGGCAGATATCACAGAAATTATACACAGACCTTTTTTATGCTCACCAGTTTTTGTTAGTGTTTGTGTATTTAATGTGTGGCCCAAGACAGCTCCTCTTCTTTCAGTGTTACCCAGAGATGCCGAAAGGTTGGACACCCCTGCTTTAACATTTGTTGCAGTGCTTGTTTGGTGTTAAGAAACTACTTTAGCTTTTTCTTGACTAGGAACCTCCTTATTTCTCCTTTGATTTTATTTTTTTAAATATATTTTATTGATTATGCCATTACAGTTGTCCCATTTCCCCCTTTTCATTCCCCTCCACCCTGCACACTCCCTCCCACCCACACTCCCCCCCTTTAGTTCATGTGCATGTGTCATAAGTTCTTTAGCTTCTACATTTCCCACACTACTCTTGCCCTCTCCCTGTCTATTTTCTCCCCACCTTCTATACTAGTTATTTTCTGTACCTTCTCCCCCGCTCCTCCTCCCACTCCCCTGTTGCTAACCTTCCAGGTGATCTCCATTTCTGTAGCTCTCTTCCTGTTTTAGGTCCACTTAGTCTGCTTTTGTTTTAGGTGTGGTTGTTAATAACTATGAGTTTGCTGTCCTTTCACTGTTCATATTTTTTACCTTCCTTTTCTTAGATAAGTCCCTTTAACATTTCATATGAAAAGGGCTTGGTGATGATGAACTCCTTGAACTTGACCTTATCTGAGAAGCACTTTATCTGTCCTTCCATTCTAAATGAAAGCTTTGCTGGATAGAGCAATCTTGGGTGTAGGTCCTTGCCTTTCATGACTTGGAATACTTCTTTCCAGCCTCTTCTTGCCTACAAGGTCTTTTTTGAGAAATCAGCTGACAGTCTGATGGGAACTCCTTTGTAGGTAACTGTGCCCTTATCTCTTGTAACTTCTAGAATTTTCTCCTTCACTTTAATCTTGGCTAATGTAATTATGATGTGCCTTGGTGTGTTTCTCCTTGGGTCCATCTTCTTTGGGACTTGGAGCTTCCTGGACTTTTTAGAAGTCTATTTCCTTTGCCAGATTGGGGAAGTTCTCCTTTATTATTTGTTCACATAAGTTTTCTTTTTCTTGCTCTTCCTCTTCCCCTTCTGGTACTCCTATAATTTGGATGTTGGAACGTTTAAAGATGTCCTGGAGGTTCCTCAGCCTCTCCTCATTTTTTCAAATTCTTGTTTCTTCATTCTTTTCTTTTTGGTTGTTTCTTTCTTCCTTCTGGTCCACTCCATTGATTTGAGTCCCAGTTTTCTTCCCATCACTGTTGGTTCCCTGTGCAATTTCCTTCATTTCACTTATGAACGCCTTCACTTTTTCATCTACTTTGGGACCAAAACCAACCAATTCTGTGAGTATCCTGATTAGCAGTGCTTTGAACTGTGCATCTGATAGGTTGGCTATCTCTTGGTCGCTTTAAAGTATTGGCTGTGGGGCTTTGAACTGTTCTTCTGTTTGAGTCATTTTTGGTCAGGTGGTGCCTGTTAGGTTTGGGTGGCAGAGCCTTAGGTGTTTACCAGGGTGGGGCAACCTAGTGGCAGGGTTGTGATGCTGTCTGTGGGGGCGGGGTCAGAGGGAACAGTGGCGCCTGTTCCGTGTTTTCTCGGATTTCTGCTCTCTCTGCTGCCTCCCACAAGCAAACTGGGCCCCTCTGGCGCTGGTTCCCAGGTAGGCGGGCCTATGCACACTCCAGGACCTTGCGGGTCTCCCCAACGACCTCTCCTGTGAGGCTGGGAGTCTCTTCCAGCACCTTTTCAATCGGTGTTTTTAGGCTTTATTTCCTGTTGCTGGGGCTCTGGGCTGTGCGGTCCATCTCACTGCCCCCTGTTGCCTAGTTTATCTGCATGCAAATGTGTGTCCACAGTTGGCCAACCACCCTGCGTCTGGGGTCTGCAAGCTCTATGTCACCTACACTCCCGGTGCACTAGGGTCTGGCAGCCACTACCTTTTCTAGCCGCATCCCTTCTCTGCCGGCTGCTGACTCCGCCCCTCTTACCGGTCTGGTTGAATGGTTGTTGGACTTACATAGTTCAATTTTCTGTTTTCTGGTTGTGTATTGTTTGTAAATCTTTGTTGTCCTTAATCTTGGTTGTTCGAGGAGGCACAGTGTTTCCAGCTACGCCTCTTGGCCGGAAGCCCTCTCCTTTGATTTTAAAACATATTCTTGCTGGGTAAAGGAGCTTTGGTTTTAGGTCCTTGGTTTTCATCACCTTGAATATTTTATGGCACTCCCTTTTGGCCTGAGATGTTTCTGTTGAGTAACCAGATGGCATTCTATCAGTGCTTCCTTGTAGGTAACTCGCTGTTTTTCTCCTGCGGCTTGTAGGATTCTTTGTGTGTCTTTAAGCCTTGTCATTTTAATTATGGTGTGTCTCAGTGGAGGCCTTTTGGGGTCCAACTTGTTTAGAACTCTCTCAGCTTCTTGGGCTTGTGTGTCTTTTTCCTTCACCAGATCAGGAAACTTTCTGGTCATTATTTCTTCAAATAGCTTCTGGATCCCATCTGGATCCCTGTATACTCTCTCCTCTCCTTAGTATTTTCACATGATGCAGATGTTGTTATGCTTCATGATATCCCAGATGTTCCTTAAGCTCTTCTCCTTTTTCTTCATTTGGCTTCTCTGCCTGGATGTTTTTTTTTTCTGCTTTGTCTTCCAAATCACTGATGCAATCCTCTGCTTCATCTAAATTACCGTTTATCCCTTCTAGTGTATTACTTATTTCAGATATTGTATTTATTTCTGACTGGCCCTTTTTTATGGTTTCTGTGTCTTTTTTCATACTTTTGTGTGTCGTTATAAACATTAATCTGATAAATTACTTGCCTTCACATCATCTAGCTCTTCTTCTAAAGGATTCTCTTGTTCTTTCATTTGGGGTCTGCTTCTTTTTCTTCCCATTTTAGCTACAGCTTTGTGTTTTCTGCTCAACAGCTGTTGAGCTAATCACCAGTTAAACCAATCAGTCACTATACTAATCAAGCTGTACTCAGCAGCCCAGTTTACACTCCACAGGGTAGGGCAGAGTAATTCCTACAGGTGGAGCTATTGCTTTCCCTGTGGTTGAACACTTGGAGGCGAGTGCTCTGCCTGAGAGAGATGGCTCCTCCAGTATAGGGACTCAGGATAAGGGACCCTGGTGGCTGTTCCTTCAGTTCTCTCTGCAGAGCCACCACCCTCAGAGTCTCCTCTTGCTTGTCTAATCCACCCTGCCCTTCCTGTGTCCGAGGGTAGTGGCTGTAAACAAAATTTTGTGTATTGGCCCTTTAAGAGGCTCTCTGAATCTCCAGCCGTCTGGTCTTGACAGACAGAAACCCTTTTGCTTTTCATAGCTCAGTGTTAGCTAGTTTTATTTCTGGCTCTGGTGCTGTAGCCTGGCAAGCCTAGCTTTGAGTTTAGACCCCACATTTCTCAAGGGAATCCCCCAGATGCGAAAATATCCCCTCTCCTATTCAGCTGGTGCCCATGGGAGCCCAGCCCAATCTCTCATGTCTCTAACAGTCATAATGTGGTGAAGTGGTTTCTTCTGTCTGTCCATGGTTATAAAGCTTCTCTTCAGCTGGTGTTCACTTGGTTATTCTGGGTAGTTTCTATACAGTTTAGTTGTAATTACATATTCATCCTGGGAGGAGGTTAGTGTAGCTTCCACTTACTCCTGTGGCACCTTGGGTCCCTTGACCCTTTCTGTCTTACAAACTGTTGTCCTCTCAGGAAAGTTGCCTTGCTTACTGGTACTCAGCTGTCCTTTTTTTGAGTACCATTTTACGTGGTTTTTAGACTTTTTAGGTTTGTCTTGTATCCCTTTTTTTTCTCTACATGTGTTTGTGTTTTGCTTTTGGTACTGCTTTCTGGGAGCTTGATATTTCTGCATTCCTTCCTTTGCAGTTAAAATATTGGGATACTTTATGAAGTTTTTGTTTTTACATTTCATGTTTTTAAGTAGGTAGGATTCCCTCTGATTTTCGGGAATATTAGTTCCACTTTTTCTTATTAGCTCTTCTTCATGGTTAATTCTGTTGGCATTTTACATTCCTTGCGATACTGTTTGTCATGATTTTGCATATTTGTCAGTAGGAGTATTAATATTGAATAATGGTAGTTGCACTGTTTTCTAATCCGAGAGCCTCTGTTTTCTGGCTTTGATAGCAAATTATAGCTACAGGCATCTTTCACCTTGTCATTGTACACGAGAAGGAAGCATCTTTTTTATATGAGCATGTAAGTTGTCATCTGGACTGACATCCCACATGGTTTTTACAGGGTGGTTGGGCACCGCCTTCCTCCTCCTGTCCCTTAGCAACCATTGGGGGAGGCTGTCCTTGAAAGCAGACATGTGAATTAGTCCAGTGAGGTGGACTAGTGTAAGGTAATGGAGAATTAAAGGAAGAATAAACTGTTTTATAGATTTTTAATTTCTGTAGTTTCTTAATTAACCATTTGTGGGGTTTTTTTGTTTGTTCATTTGTTTTTTAATCTTCACCTGAGGAAGTATTTATTGCTTTTACAGATAGAGGAAGGGGGAGAAAGAAACATTGATATGAGAGAGAATCATTGATCAGTTGGTTGTCTCCTGTTCCATGTCCCAATGGGGGATCAAACCCTCAACATAGCCCTGGCTGGTGTGGCTCAGTGGATTGAGCACTGGCCTGTGAACCAAAGGGCTGCCTGTTCAGTTCCCAGTTAGGGCATATGCCTGGGTTTCGGGCCAGGTCCCCAGTGAGAGGTACTTGATAGTTGACCACACGTTGATGTTTCTCTCCCTCTCTTTCTCTCTCCCTTCCCCTCTCTAAAAATAAATGAATATAATCTTTTTTAAAAAACTAGTAACTTAGATATGTGCCCTGACCAAGATTGACCTCATAGTTTTGTTGGTGTTCAGTTTGATGCTCCAGCCAGCTGAGTTACCTGGCCAGGGCAACCATTTGTGTTTTTATTAACCATCAGGTTTTTTCCACAGAACCCTCAATGTGTCTTTCATTATTTAGGTTCTCCTAAGAAAGCTATTTTTGAGATGTTCTTTGACTTGTAGTGCTGGGATTTCCTTCTGTTTTTAGCCTTCCTCAAAAACCTGTTCTTATATCCCCATTTGACTGACTCCTGTCTTTAAATACATTTTTACAGAATTCTCTGATATTTTTATGGGTTTATTTTTAATTCATTTGAATTAGTGGAGGAGGAAAGGGTATGTGGAAAGGATATGCAGAAGCTTAACAACCTTTTGAATTTTGTTTTGCTTTTCCTGGGTTTAGTGAAGACAGGTTTCAAAAGGAATTTGATAAAGATTATAATTATGAACCTAGCTCTTCCATTCTCAATTTAGTGGTTTGCATGCTCAGTTTTATGGGCATCTTAAAGCTAAATTATTTTCTCTACATGTTGAGAAACAAAAGTATAGTACTTTGCATACAACAATTAACTCAGAAATATTTGTAATGATAATCTTAAGGTAGACTATATGGTATAAGCCATGTCTTACATGTTATTAAATATTATATATGGGAGAAAAAGGTTTTTAATATATTTTCACTGATGCTTACTATTTTTGAAAACTATGCCAATAATTGAAAGGTTCTAATATAATACTTTCAAATATTCTTCCCTAGAACTTATTATTTTTGGATAGAACCATTCATATTATTACAATAATGGTTGATTGCATCGATTTCTCACCATATGATATTAAAATTCAATCCAGAGTTAAATGTAAGTATTTACCTTTATTTGTTCACCAAAAGTTTTGTAAACATGGCTGCCTGAACTGTTACAGCAAATCCTCATAGTTTTTCCACCTCATTTACCTGTTTTGACATTTATAACCATGTCAGTTACTATGCTAGGAGCTGTGAAAGGTGCACTCATTATCTTTCTTTCACACACACGCAAAATGTATTTGCTCTTTTTTTTTACTTAGATAAACATACTGTTTAGACATTGCCTAATAATACAAGTGATTTTACTTCTTTGCGTAAAAGGGGTTTTCTGGGCAAGAAACTTTAATGTTTGTTAAAATGTTCTTATTTGGTAGCTTGATTTGAAGTAATTATTGAGTTACTATTAAATTGAGTAGAAAAGCATGCAGTGGTTAATTAGTTATGATTTGTGGAAAACTTAAAATGATTCTAAAAATTTAACTTAGTTTTTTTAACATTTTTAGTTAAAATTGGAAAATTGACATAGTAAGTGGTATGCTTTTTAAAACTGCATACCGTGGTTAATTCTAACTTAACATTGTAATAAATACTGAGCTGCTTTAATGTAATGGATTCTCTGAAATTAAATGTTTCCACCACTGTGTATGTGTATACTATATAGAAAATAACCTTCCAGTAGTATGCAAAAATACTGCTTTTCTTGAATAAAGATGAGGAACATAATTTTTTAAATAAGATTACTACTGATGAATTAATGTGAATATTTCTAGAACATAGAATATTTTTAGAGTTTTTTTTTTGATGTTTCAGTGTTTACTAAATGGTGATACAGAAAAACAGGTTAAGTGTCTAAAAGTTTGTTAAAAGTTAGAGCATCTCAACCTCAGTGCCACAGAAATAGGTTATAGATACTTAAATTTTTTGCCTCAGCACTCCTCCTGGGCTGAGCAGGACCTAATCTGATTAGCTCAGTGTGTTACAAAAATAAAGTTATTTCTAAACACCATAACTATAAAAAGGTTTGTAACAAATATGTGACATTATTTTGTAAGCCACTTAAAGTTTATAAGGCCATGATGGTAATCCCCATGCGGACACAGTTTTACCTATTTTGTTAATTCTGAAAAGTTATAATTAAATCCACAATTACAAATTTGTCTTTCACTGGTCTTAGAAGAGGGGTTCTTGCTATTTAAATATGGAAACTGGAGGCAATCTCTAAATAATCTGGCAGCAGATGATGCTGAGGAGAGGTGGGAAAATTAGAAATAGTTGAAACAGAATATTCATGGATATGTATCAGGATCACTTGGGGTTTTTTGTTGTTGTTTTTGATATTTTATTTATTTATTTTTAGAGAGAGGGGAAGGGAGGGAGAAAGAGAGGGAGAGAAACAGCAGTGTGTGGTCGCCTCTCACATGGCCACCACTGGGGCCCTGACCTGCACCAGGCATGTGCCCTGACTGGGAATCAAACTGGTGACCCTTTATAGTTTGCAGCCTGCGCTCACTCTACTGAACCACACCAGTCAGGTGCTTGGGGGTTTTGATAACTTATTAATTTGTTTTATACAAAAAATACAAGAATTATACACTGACACTTACATTCTGTAGACTCCTTAGTTAACAGTTGATTACATGTTTCTTACTATTTACCCCATGTGTGCATTTTAGTCATTCTTCCCCCACCCCACCCCTGAACCACTTCAAAGTAGTTGTAGACAAGTCCTCAATGTGGAACAATTCCTGAGTCTTGTCTTTCATGACTTTCAAAAGTGAAGAACACAGGCTGTTTACTTTTTGAATATCCCTCAGTCTGGGCTTGTCAGTATTTCCTTAAGATTAGAT
This sequence comes from Carollia perspicillata, assembly GCA_004027735.1. NCBI lineage: Eukaryota > Metazoa > Chordata > Mammalia > Chiroptera > Phyllostomidae > Carollia > Carollia perspicillata. The sequence goes on along the minus strand of PVKM010005357.1, from coordinate 5,671 downwards.
TCAGTTTTCATTCATTTCTTCACAGGGATACTACTGAAGTATAATGCTGCAGGTTTTTTCCAGTGCATTATGGCAGGCACACAGTGCCAGTTTGTCCATTTATTGTTAATGTTAATACTTGCTATTTGGTTAAGGTGATATCTGCTAAGTTTTCCACTGTAAAGTAAGTTAGTAAATAAATGTTTGTGCCAGATACTTTAAGATATGTAAATATCCTGTTCCTCACAAACTTACAGCTGTGAGTTTATCATTCATTGATACTTTTTGCCTGAAACACTATTATTCCTAAAGTGAGAGTTTATATTTCCAAGGGGCATGGTTTGTTTTAGCTGAGAATGACATTTAGAAACTCTAAGATCTGTTCATTGCTACTAAAATTCACTGCTTCTGGATCCTCTCAGTGGACAGAAGTGGAAGAAACAGGTGTGTTTGTAAACTCCATAGTTATTACCTGTTTCTCTTGATATACTTTCAGTTACCATCTAGTATCAAATGGTTTATTTGAGTCTTACCGTTTTTTGCATTTACCTACCTTCTCTAATAGTGAGAATCTTGGCCCCCATCACCCTCCATGTATTTACTGTTTAATGAGTTTCTTGTATATAACCAGTCTCCTGACTCATGGCTTTCTTCTCAGGATCAGTATCTGTCCACAAATTTTTGGGTAGCCTTTCTAATTTATATTTATGTCTGGGAGGCATTTTTTAGGGAGGAATATTGCTTGACTTTCTTTTAATAGCAGCACTTGTTTTTCATGATATTTTAATTAACAAGCACTGAATTAGAGTTTTCTCCTGAATCTCTGACATATCTTACCTTTAAAAAAATGGACTCTGAGGGGAAACAGGTAATTTTGGAATGGGTATCATTTTCTTCACAAGGCAGATATGGGTTTATCCCGTGTAGTTAGGTATGTTAAGAAAGATGTAGTCTCAGAAGGGTATGAAGGAAAGTTGGATGGTGCTTTTAAGATAACATTTTTTTCTTTAAATCTAGGCCGCCTTCTTCTTTTTTTTTTTAATTCTTTTGAGACTTTGGATCTCTAACTTGTTCAGTGTTACTTGTTGGATTCAGTGTGTACTTTATAGGTAAGCCAGGAAGCAATAATTTCTAAGGAAAGTTTTTCTTAATTTTTAAGATGACTTTTTGAATTTAATTTTGGAACCTATCATATAATTTAGTGCTTTCTTAAAAATTAGTTGTTGAAATTCTGAGACTATAAATTAAAATTCAAAATGCATTTTGTAATTTCCTAGAGAAAAAAGATTCATATTTCCAGAATTCTTATTGTAGACCTGCTCATGTTCCTTTTATCTCTAATTTTGTTTTAAAGGTAGTGTTGTGATATTTATCCATTAATGGTATGTATATAATGTAAAAATATTACTACAGAAGCAACTATATTTATTAGGTGTATGTGTCATTTAAATGTTCAGTGTAAAGAAGGACAGTGACAATTTTCAAAGTGCTTCAGTTTTTAATAAATTCAATTTTATCTTAGCACTGAAAAGACCTTCAGATTGGTCCAAAAAGAAGAAGGAGCCTCTGGGGAAATTGGCTTCTTTAATTAAACTTATTGTGAGAGTCATCTATTCTTTTCACACCCTGAGCCTCAAGGAAGTACATTCTGATACTCTCCTCGCTGTCGGCAACTCAATCACCAGCATTCTTTCCAATGTACTTGGACATATTTCTTTGCCTTCCATGATTCGAAAAATATTTGCAACTTTAACAAGACCTCTGGCATTATTTTACAAAAACTCAAAGTAAGTATTGTGGCTTATTGGCTTTGAAGTATATGTATATCATTCAGATGTAAGTAGCAAACTTGTTGTTTCCCTATGAACTTTGTTACAGGTAGTAATTATTTGTGGTTTGGTGGAGAGGATAATATATTAAACCATCCTTTTGTTAAAAAGATAGTTGAAATCGTACATAGATATAAGGTAGGAATTAGTAGTACTTTTATTTTACATGCTAGTCCAGCCCCCTTTTCAATTTAGTGCACAGTTTTTTAGATTTGTTAGTACAAACAAGCATACCTATTAAATGTACGATAGATCCAAAGGCATATTTGACATACTGTTTGCAGTTAAGTATATGGTGTGTACTCAGTATATTTTTATGCATCTTGCCTGCACCATATACCTAAGAATCTCATTCTTTTTAATGTCTGCTGCCTAGGGTTTTATGAAACTTACCCATGTACCTGTTGGTGGACATACATGTTTTTTTCTAGTCTTTTCTTACTTGACTAACTATTGTAGTTGAACATACTTGTACATAAAACATTTGCCAATATTTCTGCAGAACAAGGTTGTACAAGTGAAATTGGTTCAAAGAGATACCATGTTTAAGTTTCTGAGTTACCTTCCAAAGTTTGTATTAATTTATATTTCATTAAAACAAGTAATGCCTAAAAATTGAAAAATTGTAACACTCGAAAACAGTTCTAAGGATTCATCAGTGTTCTTTATAGCAGACTTCTGTAGTTAAGCATACTATAACTTATAGTTTATAAATTAAACTCCAAGAAAGTTTTAAGAAATTGTAAGGTACAAAATAGAACATCAAATCTATTAGCTTTTTAGGAATCTTTTCTTATAGTTCTTAAACTTCATCAAAAATAATTTATACTTTTTTTTTAAGGTACAGAAAACAACTAACTGGTATTAATACCTTGAGGTTTATTCCAGATGTTTTTCTGTGATTCATTTTTTAAAGATAGGTTGGTATCATACTTAATTTTTGGCAGTTTGACCTTTCTTTAAAGTGTTGGCACCTTTTTATGTCACTATACAGGCGTGTCTCATTTTTATGGCTGCATTTTGATACATTTAGGTTTAGCCTTCGATAATATAAATGGTATTGCATGTTTTCTTTCTTCACAGGCTTGGAGAAGTTCCTAAAGTATATAGTTGTATGAACAATAAGGTAAAAATCAACAATTATCCATAAACTTGCTTTTATGGTGAGAAAAGTGTTAGGGTTTAAATAATTGTCTTCCTTAAATATAACCCTGTTTATTTTAAAAGGGATTGTTATTATACTTTAACTTTAACACACATTTAATAACATGACATAGAAATAATTAAAGGATAGTTTGTTTTGTTTGTTTAAAATATGCTACTTTCATAGAGTTTGCAAATGAAGAACCTGGGCCTGCCAGAATTAATTCAGGCTCTCTGGAGTGCTTTCCAGTTCTAAAGTCCATGTTTTATCCCAATGGCCTTCAGACTTGCGCCTGCTCCAGAATTACATGGAAGTCTTGTTAAAACACAAATTCTAGGCTTTAGCCTTGGAGTTTTGGGGGGCCTGAGAATTTGTGTTACAAATTCCCAGGTGATACTGATGCTGCTGGTTCAAGGCCCATAGTTTGAGAAGCACTATGCGATAGCCTCTTCAACACTTTTTCTTAGTCTTGTTCACAACAAAGTTTTTACTTTTTTCAAAGGATAGTTTTTTTAAAGAAGGATTTAATAATGTTGCTTTACATTCATATAACTCATCCACTCCTATCTCATCTCTTTATGTGTAGGTAATTGGTTTCAGTGTTTTACATTTATAACTATACACTAGTAATCTATTATAATTGATAGGAAAACCTAATTTCTGTTATGGAAAACAAGCTTGAAATAAGGTTATGATATTAATCAAAGTAAACTCAAATGATAATTTATCAGCATATAATGAGTAGTATATATTTAAGGTGATGGATGGAGTTTTTTAAAAGCCATTTGTATTTTAAAAATTGAAATAATCACATGTTCGGTGAGGTTTTAAATTTAGGATGCTTTAAAAGTAACATTTCCGAGTGTTGCCCTAATAAACTTTTCCTTTTTCCTAGTTAGAAAAGCTACTAGGAGAAATGATTACTTGTCTACACTTCAGCTACACTGGAACTTATGACAGTGAACTTCTTGAACAGATCTCTCCATTATTATGCATAATGTTTTTGCACAAGAGTAAACAGATTCGAAAACAGAGTGCTCAGTTCTGGAATGCCACATTTGCTAAAGTGACGATGTTGATTTATCCTGAAGAGTTAAAGTATGCTAACCACAAAACTTTTATTTAGTTACTGTATTGTGATCGTGTAATTTTGGGGTTTAAACATAACTTTTTTATGAGGAATTACTGCAGGAGATTCCTTAGTTGAAATACTGTTATGTGGGGTACGTGGTAATTATTAAACATTGTTTGGTCGTTTGTTTGATTTTTAGAGTCATAATCTATTGGTTTTAGGAACACACACACAGAAACCAATTTCTGTGTTTCTAAAACTTAACAAAAGAAACACAAAGGGCCAGAAATTGATGATTATTAAATCTGTGGACATGGGTACCTAATGTAATAGTCTACATTTGTTTGAAATTTTCCACAATAAAAATTGGGAAAATTTGAGAAGTTCTTTAAAGAGAAAATTTGGAAATTGAAGTATTTTTGCAAAAAAAATAAATACTGCCAGTAATTTCTCCCAGTTTTGTAAGCCAGATGTAATTTGCCACTTTAAAGTTATAATTAAAGTGTTCTGTTGACATAATCAATACTCAGTTGTATTGCTTGACTCAAGGTGTATATATTTATGCATTTTTTTAAAAAGACCAGTTCTGAGAGAAGCCAAACAAAAAATTTTGCTTCTGTTGCCTGGTTTGGAAAATGTTGACATTTTGGAGGAATCCAGTGGACCATATTCAGATGCAGTAAGTTTGGGTGGTTTATCTATCTATCTATCTATTTATTTATTTTAGTTTTGAATGATGTTTGATTAGTTTATTAGGTTTCAAGTAACTTTTTAAATTATATTTTATTGTTTATGCTACTACATTTGTCCTAGTTTTTCCCCCTTTGTACCCCTATACCAAGTCCCCATACTCCCTCAGCCCATCCCCCTACCATTGACCATGTCCCTGGGTCATACCTATGTGCTCTTTGGCTACTCCATTCCCTGTTCTGTACTTCACATCCCATGACTATTCTGTAATTGCCAATTTGTGCTTATTAATCACTTCTCCTTTTTCACCCATCCCCTGGTCCCCCTCCCATCTGGCAACCATCAAAACTCTCTGTATTTATGAATTTGTTTTACTTGTTTATTTTGTTTTGGTAGATATGTATTGCCATTTTATTGTTCATATTTTTAATCTTCTTAAATAAGGCCCTTTAGTATTTCATATAATACTGGTTTGGTGGTAGTGAACTCCTTTAGCTTTTTCTTGTCTGGGTAGCTCTTTATCTGTCCTAAATGATAGCTTTGCTAGTAGAGTAATAAAGGTTGTAGTTCCTTACTTTTTATCACTTTGAATATTTCTTGCCAGTCCTTTCTCATCTTCAAAGTTTCTTTTGAGAAATCAGCCGACAGTCATATGGGAGCTCCCTTGTAGGTAACAAACCTGCCCCACAACCCAGACATGTGCCCTGACTGGGAATCGAACCAGGAACCTTATGGTTCACAGGCTAGTTCCCAGTCCATGAGGCACACCAACCAGGGCATGATTCCCTGTAAATTGCTCTTTATGTCAATGTATTGATGGTTTCTGACCAGGTCTCTTTCATAACTGTTTAGGTCCTCACTAAGTTCCTTCAGCATCTTTGTAACCAGTGCTTTAAACTTGACATCTAGTAGGTTGCTTATTTCCATTTTATTTAGTTCTTTTTTTTTTTTTTTTTT